>JAUIMM010000189.1:2382500-2670000 GCA_031769625.1 Taudactylus pleione
GGAGACTAGTGCATTTTGTGTGTTACACCATCCTTTAAGAAATGAGCCAGCCGGCTCTTTACTTATGGGACACAGGCGCACGCTTGGCGCTGCTCCTTTGTTGATGCACGTGCAGCTACTGTGCACACAATTCACAGACAGATAGAAAAAAAAGAATTTTTTATTTTTTGTGGAGCGCACTTTGGTGGTTACACCACCCCTTAACAGACAGACGCACGCTTGTCGCTGCTGCTTTGAGGATGAAGGTGCAGCTACAGCCCACACATTTCACAAAGACAGAAAAAAAAAGAATTTTTTATTTTTTGTGGAGCGCACTTTGGGGGTTACACTACCCTTTAACAGACAGACACACGCTTGTCGCTGCAGCTTTGGGGATGCAGGTGCGGCTACAGCCCACACAATTCACAAAGACCGAAAAAAAATATATATATTTTTTGTGGAGCGCACTTTGGGGGTTACACCACCCTTTAACAGACAGACGCACGCTTGTCGCTGCTGCTTTGAGGATGCAGGTGCGGCTACTGCGCATACATTTCACACACAAACACAGAAAAAAAGATTATTTTATTGCGGTTGGAGCGCACTTTGGGGGTTACACCACCCTTTAACAGACAGACGCACGCTTGTTGCTGCTGCTTTGAGGATGCAGGTGCGGCTACAGCCCACACAATTCACAAAGACAGAAAAAAAAAGAATTATTTATTTTTGCGGAGCGCACTTTGGGGGTTACACCACCATTTAACAGTCAGACACATGCTTGTCGCTGCTGCTTTGAGGATGCAGGTGCGGCTACAGCCCACACAATTCACAAAGACAGAAAAAAATATTTTTTTATTTTTTGTGGAGTGCACTTTGGGGGTTACACCACCCTTTAACAGACAGACACAAGCTTGTCGCTGCTGCTTTGAGGATGCAGGTGCGGCTACAGCCCACACAATTCACAAAGACAGAAAAAAAACGAATTTTTTATTTTTTTTAGTGTGCACTTCGGGGGTGACAGCACCCTTTAACGGACAAGCCAGCCGGCCCTTTACTTATGACACAGGTGCACACGCTTGGCGTTGCTCCTTTGTTGATGCACGTGCAGCCACAGTGCACACAATTCACATCACAGAAAATAATTCCTCGACCATTCTGTCAGTGGTGACAGTATCGTATGCAGTGACAGTAGACATGTCAGAAATTGACATTGTTGGCACGTCCTTCAGTCCAGACCAGATGTCCAAACCGGCCTTTGACTTATGACACAGGCGCACGCTAGGCGCTGCTGCTGTGTTGATGCACGTGCGGCTACTGTGCATACATTTTGCACACAAACACAGAAAAAAAAGAATTGTTTATTTTTTGTGGAGTGCACTTTGGGGGTTACACCACCCTTTAACAGACAGACGCACGCTTGTCGTTGCTGCTTTGAGGATGCAGGTGCGGCTACTGCGCATACACTTCACACACAAACACAGAAAAAAAGAAAATTATTTTATTTTGGTTGGAGCGCACTTTGGGGGTTACACCACCCTTTAACAGACAGACGCACGCTTGTCACTGCTGCTTCGAGGATGCAGGTGCAGCTACTGCGCATACATTTCACACACAAACACAGAAAAAAAGATTATTTTATTTTGGTTGGAGTGCACTTTGGGGGTTACACCACCCTTTAACAGACTTATGGGACACAGGCTCATGCTTGGCGCTGCTCCTTTGTGAATTGTGTGCACTGTGGCTGCACGTGCATCAACAAACACAGAATTTATTTTTTTTCTTTTGGAGTGCACTTTGGGGGAGCACCCCTGATGCACAGATCACCCCCTAGACAACACTACAGCACCCCTCTAGGACTACAGCCTTTATGGGACCCTGCACAACACAGTCCAGCCAGCCCCTATAGACTTTGGAGTGGACACAGACCCTATGGGCAACTGACTGCACAACACAGCCCAGCCAGCCCCTATGACAGCAGCACAACACAGCCCAGCCAGTCCCTATGACAGCAGCACAACACAGCCCAGCCAGACCCTATGGACAACAGCAGCACAACACAGCCCAGTCAGCCCCTATGGACTGAGTGGTCACAGCCCCTATGGACAACACAGATCACCCCCTGGACAACACTACAGCACCCCTCTAGGACTACAGCCTTTATGGGACCCTGCACAACACAGTCCAGCCAGCCCCTATAGACTTTGGAGTGGACACAGACCCTATGGGCAACTGACTGCACAACACAGCCCAGCCAGCCCCTATGACAGCAGCACAACACAGCCAAGCCAGCCCCTATGACAGCAGCACAACACAGCCCAGCCAGCCCCTATGGACAACAGCAGCACAACACAGCCCAGTCAGCCCCTATGGACTGAGTGGTCACAGCCCCTATGGACAACAGCAGCACAACACAGCCCAGTCAGCCCCTATGGACTGAGTGGTCACAGCCCCTATGGACAACAGCAGCACAACACCACCCTTTAACAGACTTATGGGACACAGGCGCACACTTGGCGCTGCTCCTTTGTTGATGCACGTGCAGCCACAGTGCACACAATTCACAAACACAGAAAATATTATTTTATTTTGTTTGGAGTGCACTTTGGGGGTTACACCACCCTTTAACAGAGGAGCCAGCCAGCCCTTTACTTATGACACAGGTGCACGCTTGGCGCTACTTTGTTGATGCACGTGCAGCCACAGTGCACACAATTCACAAACACAGAATTTTTTTTATTCTTTTGGAGTGCACTTTGGGGGAGCACCCCTGATGCACAGATCACCCCCTGGACAACACTACAGCACCCCTCTAGGACTACAGCCTTTATGGGACCCTGCACAACACAGTCCAGCCAGCCCCTATAGACTTTGGAGTGGACACAGACCCTATGGGCAACTGACTGCACAACACAGCCCAGCCAGCCCCTATGACAGCAGCACAACACAGCCCAGCCAGGCCCTATGACAGCAGCACAGCCCAGCCAGCCCCTATGGACAACAGCAGCACAACACAGCCCAGTCAGCCCCTATGGACTGAGTGGTCACAGCCCCTATGGACAACACAGATAACCCCCTGGACAACACTACAGCACCCCTCTAGGACTACAGCCTTTATGGGACCCTGCACAACACAGTCCAGCCAGCCCCTATAGACTTTGGAGTGGACACAGACCCTATGGGCAACTGACTGCACAACACAGCCCAGCCAGCCCCTATGACAGCAGCACAACACAGCCCAGCCAGCCCCTATGACAGCAGCACAACACAGCCCAGCCAGCCCCTATGGACAACAGCAGCACAACACAGCCCAGTCAGCCCCTATGGACTGAGTGGTCACAGCCCCTATGGACAACAGCAGCACAACACAGCCCAGCCAGCCCTAGCTCCCACCCTCCCTCTTCACTGTCCACAGCCGGAGTGAGAAATGGCGCCGACGCGGGGACCTTTTATAGAATCCAAAACCCACGAGATCCGGAAGACGGGATGATGACGTTTTGCTCGATTTCAGTTCCGAGTCAGGCGGGAAAAGTCGAGCCTGACTCGGATACGACTCAGATCGGGGGGCTCGGGGGGGTTCGGATTTCAGAAATCTGAACCCGCTCATCCCTAATCTATAGGTGTTCTGCATAGGCCTCAGCCCTCTGCAACCTGCTTTACTGGCTTCCCCATCATCTTCAGAATCCAGTTCAAATTCCTCACCCTTACATACTAAGTGCGTAATCACTCTGCCCCTCCTAAATCTCTGACTTTATTTCTGTCCACATTCCCCCCCATCTCTCCGATCTTACACCAATTAACCTCATCTCCATGATTTCTCCCTTTCTGCACCCCTTCTCTAGAACCATCTCAATTGCCAAATCAGACATTCTACCAGTCTCATCAGCTTCAAATGTGCACTGAAAACACACTTTTCACCAAAGCCTACCCCAACCCTCATCCTAATCTTAATTTTTTACTCCTTGACCTGCTCTTTTTTTCAGTTCACCTTCCAACTATTCACATCTCTCCTTAGTATGTGCTGTAAGCGTTCATGGGCCTGGTCCTTATTCCTCCTTATTACCCCTAGAAGCACTACTCTTGCCACCAGTGCTCCTTGTCTCTAAAACTACATGTGTGTCTTTAATTTGGATACAGGCTAATTGAGTGCTGAGCTGCTATTCCATCCCTGTGACTCTATACTTGTTTATCATAGTCTATTGTTTTATTGCTCTGTGTTGTTCCAAAGATATAAACTTCTATTCATTGTAAATATTATATGTCAATTTACACTAAATCCTTTTATTTTCCCGGTAAATATAAACACCCTCTGCTTTTTGCCATTTAGGAATACTGGAAAGCTGATCAATGTTGCTCGGCTGTATAATGAATGGAATTGACATGAGGAAGGGTCACTGAGCAGCAAAGGGGGAAGATACGGCAAAGCAGAAATGTAATAGAAGTGGTGAGGAGAGTGACATTTACATCCATGTGCGCAAGCATGGCGGAAGGTGTATATGTACCTTTAACAGCTAGTAATGGTGGGGGTGCAAGAGTGTTTCTGAGTGGGCTATTCTACCAGAGTTTGAGGGGGTGGGGGAGTGTATCGGTGTATGAATTGGGGAGCAGTGGTAGAATGGATGCTGGAGTTTGCTGTGTATAGTGCACAGCCAGGAATGGATGCTGGAACTTGCTGTGTATAATGCACAGCTTGGAATGAATGCTGGAACTTGCTATGTATAATGCACAGCTTGGAATGAATGCTGGAACTTGCTATGTATAATGCACAGCTTGGAATGAATGCTGGAACTTGCTATGTATAATGCACAGCTTGGAATGAATGCTGGAACTTGCTGTGTATAATGCACAGCTTGGAATGAATGCTGGAACTTGCTATGTATAATGCACAGCCTGGAATGAATGCTGGAACTTGCTATGTATAATGCACAGCTTGGAATGAATGCTGGAACTTGCTATGTATAATGCACAGCCTGGAATGAATGCTGGAACTTGCTATGTATAATGCACAGCTTGGAATGAATGCTGGAACCTGCTATGTATAATGCACAGCCTGGAATGGATGCTGGAACTTGCTGTGTATAGTGCACAGCTTGGAATGTTGACAGAGTTAGCAGGAGATAGAACACAACCAGGAACAGGCTGTAACTGATGCAACAGGCTGGAACTGATCACACTAGGCCAGGAGTCAGGATACAAGTCCCATGTACCTCACTGAAGATAAATGATATCTTCGATTATAAAAGGTAAAGATGATAGTGTCAAACTCAGTAGTGCATAAGCAGCCCAGGAATGCTCCCCTAAGTTCCTGTGGAAATCACCTTTTTCCACCAACTGATAATAAACAACAAAAAAATTGAGCCAGGGGTACAAATTTGGGCGCTTTACATAGATGAAAATACACCTGATGCATGTATATTAAATTTATGTAACATGCTGATTGGTAGCTGGACGTATAAAACAGGAAGAAGTATCTCATTATCCTCATGTCTTGACAAAGGCTCACTGTGAGCCGAAATGCGCGTTGACTATGAGGATTTTGTGACCTGTATTACCACTGAAGGTATGAATGCTTGAATATCATCCATTTTTATTATCCACTTGTTGGGAATTTTCCAGTTTTTATTTTTATTTTTTTCATGTGGCTGTTCTATTTTATGATGGACTATTTTATTGAGTAATGTAGGGACTTTTGTCTCCCATATCCATTGTCACCGTTTACTGTAATGTTAATAAATACCTTTTGGACTATTTTTATCAACATTGAGAACTTTTTGAGCCTTTTTTGGGGTTGAAAAAAGACATAAAGAGAAAGGATTAAGAGGGAGCTTTAAAGAAACCCTGATGTGTATATCTTCATCCCCTCTCAAGTGAGTTGGGGTACGCTTATGTTTCACCTTTAAAGATACCTTTACAAGTTCTTCTCACCTCTATGCATGTGAGTTATGGTACGCATTATGCACTATTGAGTCTTTGGATTTGGCACCTGGTGAACCTGGAATTCTAAAGAAACTGTTATGAGATTTATCTATCACCTCCTCTTGTTAGTGGGGTACGCACCTTTTCATAAATAAGGGTGCCTCTATATTTCCACACCCCTAAAGAGAATACATTTATTATATTGTTTGATTAGTGTCTGATACATTGGTATGTTTCTTTCTTTTGTATAAAAAATTACATCCATGTGGAGACGAGGAACATTGGAATATTTTGGATATATCCTACAAAGAATGAAAATTCCGCAGATGTGATTACCACTTTCTAAGGGACGTATTTTCAGTGATGTATTATTTTGTATTTTCATCTATGTAAAGCACCCAAATTTGTACCCCTGGCTCCATTTTTTTGATATCTTCGATTATAATTACCTGGTAAATGCACTGTACTAGAAACTGTATTTTTAATGATTTAAGATGACTAAGTATTTTAATTTGCCATAATGAATATTTTACATGTTAATATTTAGGGCTCAATCCAATTAGGTGCGAATGGCGAGTAGTGAGTTTGTTTCACGAAACTCGCACACTTCGCAGTGAAGCACGCTCCCGAAAATTCTCCAATGCAATTAAAAATGCCTATTCACACTACTTGCAGCGGAAAGGTGCGAATTGACTGCCAAATGAGATTTGCAGGAAATGCATGAAAATGTGGGGAGACCATCCTGGACCCTCCAAAATGGATAATTTTGTTAGCAGGACCATATAGAAGGCTGTTTGTGGGCTTTAGGAAGGTACTGTAGGTTTTTAAATGGTGTCATATGGCTGATTTGTGTTTTGTTTTTTTAAGTGCAAGAAAATGATGAAAAACAAACTATTTTCTTTTAATCTCAAACTAATTAAATGAAAAATGCAATATAAAAGAAGGAAAAATGGTGATTTTGGGGTACTTTGAGGGCACCTTGAAAAATAAAAACAATTATTTTTGAACTAAAAAATTATTGTAAACTAATGAAAAAGTTGTTTTGGGCTAATTTGAGGACTTTTTTTAAATTACATGTAATAATTGGACTAATTAAGCTAATTGGAAACTTCCGAATGCCTAATTAGTCATTAGGGGGGGTTGTCCAAGGGGTTCAGCATGGTGTCCCCAATTTTAACCTTAAAATAAAGATTTTCCTTTCCATCTCTCACCCTCAGGGAGGTGCGAGTGGAAAGTTGCAAATTCAGTCTGACTGATTCAGTGCGAGTTGCTAATTGGATTGCAAAATGAATTTGTTGTGCGTATTTGAAGTGAAAATAGCAACTCACACCTCGCAATTTGCACCTAATAGGAAGGATTGACCCCTTAGAGTTGAGCCCTGACCCCTGTGTTTTGGTTTTGGATCTGGATTCATATTCTTGTTTTGGTTTGGCTTTGCAAAACCTCGCTCAAGTGTTTCGGCTTTGGAGTATTTTTTTTAAATTATAAAAAGTTTTTAAAAACAGCTAAAATCATGTAATTTTTGCAATCCAAACCCCGAGATTCGGATTTAAAATCTCAATTTAAAAATGCCGGAAGATAAGAAAGAAATGCCACTCGGATTTATCCAGATCTCCTAAGGAATTAGAACTGCGACTCGGATCTGTACGGATTCATGAAATTCGCGTGGATTCGGATTTCTGGAGAACCGAACGGCACATCTCTATTAATATTAAAGACAAATATTCAGAAAGGTGGACAGATTCTTCAAAGATATCAACAAAATTCTGATTCATAGGAATAAGGGCACAATGAAAACCCATTGGCATTAAATCATATATGTGGCTTTAATACATTTCTTGTATATGTTTTCCCAATTTCTTTTCTATTTGTGATAAGACAACTTCCACTGCACTCATGATACCCTCACAGACAGACAGTTAAAAAAGTCTCTTACATTGTAAACTCAGCTTCTATTGTTCACAGTATTCTGACTACAATCACTGTCAGCATGGATGTCGGATCTCCCCATCTTAGGCTCTAACTTTAAATTCACTCTGATGTAATCATTTCAGCTTTAATGTAATACTGAATTATGGTTGCGTGGTTAAATGCATTGTTCTATTGATATGACATAGTTCACATGAAGTTCTTTAGTAGTGGGTATTCCGACTTTGGGCCTGAAATAATAGGGTTAAGAATTGTTGATGCTGATAAATAAAAATGATTTAATTGATTAAGATGTTTATGTGAGTCCCTACAATATATCTGCTTTTTCTGTGCTTTAAATTGTATGAATAGCAATTCGAAGAATCACTGTAATTACCATGGGACAAAAGAATCACTTTATAACAGTTCTGTAAGTCTAATAATTAAATATTCTTATTTGCAAAGTTAGTTCTTTAAGTACCTCTTGCTTATAAAAGGAGTAATTTATCATTAACCACACAAGAGAAACGTTCATCCTGCTTCTTGTTCTCATTTGCTGCACGTCTTCTGGATAGGCTTCACTAAAGCTCACGCTGCCTTTTGTTCATCTCAGACAGAATTTGGTACGAGGCCCTGTTTGGAAGCAGACTGGTGCAAGATTGTGTGAAAGTGAGCGGGCTCTGGCGGGCTGTGGGCTTCTCACTTCTTTGCACACCCTGCTCCATGTCTGTCATTTTAATTCATAAAATGCAATCCCATCACCTGCCATCTTTAAATAAAACATAGACATTTAGTTGCTTGTGGAATGTAGTAGAGTATGAAAATGATTTGTAAAACAAAACTGTTAGAATCACACCACTATTGCAGAGGGATTGGCACTATACATCTATTGAAATACTGCTGAGATCACATTAATATATAATAAGGCTCTCCATAAAGTATTAACCACTCTTAGGAACAAGAAACGAACAAGAAACTTGGTGGTATCGTTATTATAAAACTGAAATAACAATAAAAAAAACATTGTAAAAAAGAAAGAGAACACTCTCCTGTATTCCACCCACTTCCCTAGTGTCATTGGTGGAATAAAGGTAATTATGATATGATTCTCAGTAATGTGATTATAGGCCCATCTCCACTGCACGATGGAGCCTATCCACTCATCTGCATTTGCCAGTTCGATCTCTACTCCAGGATCTTCTAGAGCGATGATACAAATTAGGGAAATATAGAAGGCTTGGATTATGTTGGACTTCTGTGACATGCTTCATAAATACATATTGCCAGATCTAATATGACTAAAAGCACACTGTTGACTGGGAGGGTGTGGCTGGCATGTGCGAGACATGGAGTCAGTGTGAGTTGAACAGGTTACTGTCTTAATGATTTGTCATCACAGCGCTGTGCTACTGTATAATGGATTATTAATACATTTTATTTATAAAACACTGATATATTAATCAATACTGTACTGTACATTGAGGGGCTCACTATACAAACAAAGTATATGTAATGACATGAACAAGAAGAAAAAAGTAGTCATGGCCAAATATGTTTACAATCTAAGGTATCAATACATGTGGTAGCTAATGAGGGAGAAAGGCAGAACCATTATCAGCCACCAATATCAAAATGGCCATTGACGACTGGCATTGTGTACGGATACGGTGGTGTGGTATGGTTGGAATGAGGAGAAACAGTGGAAGTTGAAGGCATGAAACATGAATAAGTAATGTTAGAAATCTTATGTCATTTAGGAACTATGACTTCCTTCACCATTTATATTAACCAAACCTCCCTCCTTTCTGGTTCTGGATACAGCTTTTACAGTTATGTTGCATGGACACTCTTCAGGCTATTGGCTAACTCAGAGTAGATGTGTGCTCTGAAAATTTGTTGGCCATCATGCTCACGGTTCTACAAAGAGCCAGGTCACTTTTTCCCCATGTTCGCAGACGTGGCAGCAGTTGATGCAACCAAGGTGGCCATGGATATCTCCCAAGGAGGAATAGAGAAGGTAACAGCAATGACAGCTGAACTCATTGGTTCCAAGGACTAAACTAAGATGGTATTACACAAACTTTCAAAATAGCTCTGTCGTTGGTGTGATGAGACTCTTCAGAATCACTCTATTCCCATTAATTTCAAAAATGTGTAACTTTATTTATATTGGTGAAAGTTCATTATGAGGGTGGAAAGGTGATCTACAGCCATCTCTACTTGCACTTGGCTTAAAATTATTTGGGACCTTGGACTTTACATATTCCATGGGTCCCCACACTACAGGTGTGTGGCACCACTTAATGAATGTTTCACATGCAGTTGAGACTTGCATACAGCTTGGTCACCTAACCCCAAAACCTCTCAGTGTCCACATTATGTCCCCAACTCTCTCTTCATTGTCATGTCTGCAACCCTCGATCCACTTGTCACACGTGCTCCTCCACTCTCTCCTTGTCACATTTGCACCTCCCAATCTTTTCTGGTAACATATATCCCCACACTGCTGCACCTAGTTATATATACCTCCCAAACATATTATATGTGGCAATGGTAGGGAGGATTGGGGTCTTATATAACAGGGGAGAATGGAGAAGAAACATATGTTATAAAATCAGGGCTGAAATACCAAAATAAGCACAAATGACAGAAAATGTTACCTGTTGTTGGTGTGTTAAGCTTTGTCCAGATGCTAACATTTTGGGGTGGGTTGGAAAAGGAAGAGTTACTATCAGAGGAGGCTCCAGAGGTAGGGCTGCAATGCAGTCCAAAATTCAAATAGGGGAACCACACCAACTGCCAGTGATGTTTTCTCAAAATTATGTCCCAACAGTAAATTAATAACACTCAAATATAATAATTAAGATTATTTCCCTCCACCAACCATTAAATTCAAGACACTTATATTTAATAAAGAAATCTCTTCCCTCAAAACCAGACCATTCTCGAGGGCTTAGAAGACTCCTACTCAAATTATTTATTACATCCACCAGATGGAATACTGTCTCCTCCTCAGTGGCGTCCCTACCTTTTCTTACACCCAATGTGGGTAGAGGTTGGCTGCCTTGTGGTGTGCGTGGCAAAGCAAAAAATGGGGCATGGCCTCGCGGGTGGGGGCATGGTCTTGTGGCCCGAACCTCCGTTTTTGTCACTCTGGAGGTGCCGGAGATGCGGACTGGCCCCGGGGACAAGTTTGTTTTGCAGTGCCGTCTCCCTCACTGTCAGGAGCCGAGTGCTGCACGTAATGTTACAGTGCAGCACCTGGCTCCTGTCACTGAGGAGGATTCGGCACTTTGGTGTCACCCCTCGGAGGGTGACAGACGGGTGCGGTCTTCACCCCCCTTGTGACGCCACTGCTTCTCCTGATTTGTGGGTATGGTACACTAGAACACATTCATGGCATTTAAGGCCTGCGCAGTGATTTGTGCCATCTGGTAGAAGGATTGTATATACATATATGGATTTTTATATACCTGTATTTATGATGACATTGATATGGATGATTGTCGAAGGTGGAGTTCTGCAAAGACTTACCAAAAAATAATTTTATTTTAAAGGAGGATATAATTCCAGTGTCTTGTAAGCATACTACCAAAAGGGGGATTGCTAGTGTTGGGGTTGCTATACTGCATGTTTTCTGGATTAAAGGGAATCTAGCCCAACAATCCTATCAACCTGTCTTTGACTCTGTATGGCACACAAATACTGGACAGCTGTATTTTTAACCTGCAATTTAAAGTTGATAGAATATGCCCCACCCAGATTTTAATTTCTCTGCACATTTTAAATTGCTCCACCTGCTGTATTAGATGGTTTTGACAATGTTCAAAATTGCTCTTATTTTACCTTTGTTGCCAACTTTGCATCCTATTCTTCAAGTCTGTCCTAAGTCTACATTACCA
The DNA here is from genome assembly GCA_031769625.1 of Taudactylus pleione. NCBI lineage: Eukaryota > Metazoa > Chordata > Amphibia > Anura > Myobatrachidae > Taudactylus > Taudactylus pleione. The sequence continues at coordinate 2,394,203 of JAUIMM010000189.1, forward strand.
TTTAAAGTTAGCAAGGAGAGTGGTTGGAGATTCCCTGGGACTTAAGGGCATAATGCCTGCAACATTTCAGCATCCCCAGGATGTTTGTAGGGGGTATTACAGCATATTTATATGGGGGCTCCTATATTGTGAGATTAACCAAGTACAGGAGTGCAAAGCAGAGCTTGATCCCAGTAGCTAATGTCATCTATAGATGGCAGTAACCATTGTAGCCTTTTGGCTGCAGATCGCACAAATTAACAAAAGAGGGATGCAATGGCCACTTGTACATGCGTGATTTCCTGACCATACATGCGCAGTTGTATGGCCGCCCCCTAAAACAGAAAATAAAGTGATTGCATTAGCGATCACTTACTATTTACACATCGCAGGGATGGACTCCTATAAGAGACCCTTTCCCTGTATGTATTTTTTTATACATCCCAGAGGTACTGTACATAAATTATTTTGCTGTAGTAAGAAATTATAATTATAGGATCTAAAACCCTATAATTACAGGCCCCTAATATTCCACCCACTCTTCCAGGGATACTAACTGTCTCTATTATAGAGAGCGCACAGTAGGAAGTCAAAGTATACGTATTGTGCAAAGTCCAGGTGTCCCAGCCTATACATATCCACCAACCCCAATTCAGTTGCTTAGCTTTCAAATACCGTTCCACTGGATTGCCAAAAGTCTGGTGTTCTCTCCATTTATCCAAACTAATGTTTGTAATATAACTAAAGTCACCCAAACAAATTGTAGATGTATCAGAGTAAAATAACATGAACATGCATAGCGTTTAAATATGTTACTACTAGAGGGGTAGAATGTACACAGCTAGGGGGAGATTTAATAGGTTGTAATTTTGCAAAAGTGGCACAATTCTGGCATATTTCCAGTGAGTTTCAGGTAGCGGTATGTAATAGAATAACAAATGATAAAGATAATGACTGCGCACACCGTGAAAATGCAGCCTATGAGAGGAATACAAAGACTCTTCACAAAATCTTTAAATTCACAAACCCTTAATCCATACAGATATGCCCAGTTGCATCTTTGCCATTTGTGTGGCAAATTACATTATGTTTGGCGTGAGTTGGGCACCAATGAACAGGGAGGCGCAATGTGCTCGCATCCACGACCCAGAGGATTGCATGGTGCTAACGCAGAACGCGGCATGGCATACCGTGGCGCACGCAGCCGCAGCAAATCACATGGTGCAATGCGTGCACCCACAGCCGTAGCACGATTGGCAAGGATGTACACATCTGTATAATATCTCCTCAAAGATGGCACATCAACACATACATAAGGGTAAACAAAAACAGTCCTTACATTCAATAAGTTATTTGGAGGGTAGATGCAGTTTTTTTCAAAAATGCTTCTGAGGAAGGACTATATGTCCGAAAAGCTTTAAGTTTGGTGACAATACTGATGTTTGTGTTGTGGTGAAATTGCTGGGATCATCCTAAATGGCTGCCTTGAGGAGGAGACTAATTCCCGGGACTCTGGACCTCTGCCCAATACCATCTGGGAGGGTAACAATATTTTGATGAAATGAGTGATTTGTTACCTATTGATACCACTTTGTGGTGATATGCTTGTAAAGTCTTTTTAAAATGTGAGTGCAATATTAAAATAAATCTATGCTCATTTTGTGACAATATTGCACTATGTATTTCTGTTATTTATTTTGAGTGACTGAAGATCACGTTCTTGAACAGTGGAGTCTATTCATTGCCGGAAGCATTTGAATTTTTATATGGAAAAGAAAATCCTACATTAAAGGAATTGGAAAAAAACTGCATCTACCCTCCAAATAATTTATTGAATGTAAGGACTGTTTTTGTTTACCCTTTTGTATGTGTTGATTCACTATCTTTGATGTAATAGAATAAGCCTACAGGTAAACTCGCCAGAATCAGTCCACAATCAATCTCTCCACAACGCAACTCACCTTCTAGATGATTCTAATATTAAAGATAGAAATTGCCATATGTAATAGTAAGCGAGAAATGTGCCAGAATTACTCGCTAAGTAATAGACAGGCTTCAGCTCAGCGGGATGGACGAAATATGACATTTGAGGCCTATTACATTACATTCAAAGCCGTATAGAAACCAGCCACTGGCCATGTCACAACAAATATTAGTCTTTTGTTGTATTTTACGAGTCATCATATGCAAGTGGGTGGCCTTACCTCCTCTTCTCATTATTTTCGTAATTGTTTAATGTATTCATTTTGTACAATAAATTTGCAAGATGTAGGGTAATGCATATTATATATCTCTTAACTTTTAAAGTCAATCATATTTGCTTATTTCAAATAAAGTGTGTTCTATATGGTGTATATAGGAAAAAAACTAAATTTAAGTAAACACAATTTTTATAAAAAATATTAAAATATATAAATCAAACTAAATATTTTTTTATTTTTTGAATCCTCCTCAAAATTTTAGCTAGTTGGTGCAGATGTAGGCAAGAGTCTTGCTCTGGCTGCTGGAGGTTGTGGTAAATGTTGCTTTTGACCTTGTGCTAAATGAGCAAGTGGAGCACAAATTTGATTACTAAATAAATGTTGCTTTGTGTTTTGCTCTCATATAACTTGTGTGAGATTAAGCAAATGTCTGTCTAGTTTTAAGGTGTTGGTCAGTTTGGTTCTGGTTGACAGTGATACTGCAATCACCCCAGTCAATTTATGTATATGAGCAGTAATGCTCTTTAATAGTTTTGTCTACTCATGCATAAACTCAAACTGAAGTTTATGAAAGTCATCCAGAGTTCCATACATGCTGGACTTTGACGGTTCTTGTTGTTTTGCCTGTGGAATAGCCTTTTCCTTCTGTGGCCTTATTTGTTTTAGGTGTGGTCTATTTTGAATTTTGTTCCTACTATGGCTGTACCTATGGAGGCCGTGTAAGGATGACATGTGACAGAACAACCAAATGTGTAAATATTACACTGGTCTATGTATTATTTGTGTGTTCAAATACATAATACAGAACCTGGTTGAAATTTTTACAGGTATGTCATTCTACTTTGGTTTGTCAAAAGAAACATTAAAGAATAAAATAAAAAGTTTAAAAAAAGTTGGAGTTACTTTATAAATACATTTTGAGGTTATCTAAGGTTAGTCCTAAAAAACCCTACATGGCATTGGACCTTATTGTGAGGTAATATCTCCACGATAATAATGGACTCAATAGCACGTCCTGACCATGCAGGATGACATATATTATTAAGCTTTAAAGGGCTAACTGAGGGCCTGATTCAGAGATGAACACAATGGCGATTACATTCGCAGATTGAGCGATTGTTTGCCATCATGCATGAGTATAAGCCACACTGCACGTGTGCCGCGTTCACTTTGCGATAACAGACACATCGGAACACAACGCACAATGGTTGGCAGGTTGGCAGTGTTTGGGGGTGATAGTGGGGGGGGCAGAAAAACGCAGGCGTGTCTACTGTTTAAATGCCATTACATGGGCATGCAAAAATTAGCCACTGCGAGCGCATATGCAGCAAGAGAGCCCTCTACGTGAGAGGAGAGCTTCCATGCCTGCGGCAAGTCAGACCTGCCACAAGGGCAAGATGGGCGCCGATGTTTGTCTATGTTACCAATATTTATGTAGGTACACATCATCGCACGCAAGTAAGAAGGCAGCAGTGAGCATCTTTATGCTCAACTGGTCTTTGCAAAACATTAGCATATTTTCGCAGCTACGTTGCATACAAAAATGCAGCTGTGATCGCAATAGCGCCCATCTCTGAATCAGGCCCTGAGTTCACAGAGTCATGCACAGATTGCCACAACATTTTTTCCTTCAGCAAGGATGATCTGTATGCCAGAATCCCCAGGATTCAGTCCTAGACTAGAGCAATACCATGATCCAGGGCACAATTTTCTTAAAAGTTGAATCTCATATGGCAAGATTGCTTTGTTTTGACAAGTGCGCACTAAATAACTGCATCCCCTTCACTCTCTACTCTCTCAGCCCCCTCTCCACTCTCCTTCACCAAATTTTGGGGGCCATAAAACTCCTCTTACTCCTGAATAAACTAAGCCTCCACTCTCCTCCCACTCATAATTATACACAAAATACAAACAATTAACACTGAATAAATAAAGACAGACACTGGCACATAGCACTCACACACAAATAAAATAGAACAGACAAATAGATGCATAGGGCACAGACAAAAAAAGAAAAGCAAACAAAAGAACTAATACACAAAACAAATCAAAGAGTAATCACAAATACTGTAGAACTCACCAAAACCTCCAAACAACAAGTAAACTCTTTAATCCACTGCACTCTTCTTCTGTAGCCTACACCATCTTCCTAGTGATATTCTGGAAGATGGAGCATGTGCATTGTAGTAACAGACTGCACAGCCCCTGCACTGCACGGAGGAGGAGGTGTAGTATGCGGTCTTTAAATTAAAACACTGCACATTACACCTCTCCCTCCATGCAGTGCAGGGGGCGTACAGCCTTTTGCTATAAAGCACAGCCCCTGACTGTCCACGGCCGCCACCACAGTACCTGCCTCCTGCTGCTCCAGCAACAGGTACGTTGAAGGGATGGAGGAGAGGGGGGGGGGGAATTAACTTATATATTGCCCCCCCAACATAAAATCCTTCTGATGCCCCTGTCCAGGTGCAAGGTGTACATACAATATAGTTTCAGTATGCCTATGCTCTCCTAGCCAACTACACTATCTCCTTCCCAAACATATCAAAGTGTAATCTGTATAAACAAGGCTTATATAAGGCTGATGAGGTCAAACTCAAACAACTTCTAACAATCATCACTTACAATGGATTTACATAGAAAGAAATACCCAATGTAATGAAACGTGCGGGCAGATTGCTGAGTTTTTTCTGATTTTCTGGGTTTCAGTACACGGCCAATCGATGAAAGCCACTGTCAGGTTACTTAGTTTCCTTCTAGCTAACCACCTACTACATTCCTCAACTCTTAAGCTGGCTGGTTGGAATGAAAATCTGGTAAGGTGTGAAAGCAAAAACAATCAGCAATTTGCTCCCAAACACTGGAAAATGGACAAAAACTGTTGTCTGAACAAATTGTTTAGATCAAACATTTAGCAAACTTGTCTGACTGCCATTTTCATCTGTTTTCTGGCATTTAGGAGCAAATTGCTGATCATCATTTACTCCCATTCCTTACCAGATTTTCACTCCAACCAATCAACTACTTGGATGGTTGGATGAAAGTTGGTCTAGTGTGCGGCCAGCTTTAGTCCAAAGTTACCAGAAACTCGCCACGACTTTCCGCAAGTTATAAATTGCAGGAGATGCACACTCTATCACATTTCCCAGCCGAGAGTTACATAAGAGATGTATTGATGGAAAGGATAACTATTTATGAACCATTGCAAAGAGTTGGATGTATGTGTAGAGTTGCACAATAAGCCCACTTATGGCTACTCAAAGAGAGTAGTTTACCTAGCTCTTAATGTGTCTCCCCTAAACAAACAACAAGAACAGTGCAGTAGGAGATGGACAGATCCTGTGGTCGCCACTTACAAATAGTGCCATGGTTTGACTATACCTGTCTGATTCATCCTTCCAAAGGCATATGATAAGTTATTCACTTTGCCACAATTTATTCCTTGAATTTATGCACATTGTTTTATGATTACCTCTAGTTATGGTGTTGCAGAATTATATAAATAATAGATAATAATAAAAAAATTAAGTAACTTGCTTAATAAGTGTAATTCTTGTTTATGCATGTTTTTTATTCTTTTGAATCTACATATAGCTGTAGTTAAATGCTAAGACGCAAAAACAGTGCCTTGCAGCAGTGTCATGAAGACCCCAAAGTCCTATGGAACTTGGAGACTGCAGAACAGAATGACAAGAAATTAGAAACTCTTCATTTCAGAAACAAAAAGGAAAGGAAGCAGCTTAATATATAAAATTGAAAAGAGAAACAAAACAGAAAAACAATTATACGAATTATTGGCCCGCTTTCTTCCATGTCACCCATAAATTCTAATCTTATAATACAAAACCATTTAAATACATTTGTAAAATACCTTTGTTTTAAGGGGACTTAAAAATTAATTTTACAGTTAAACTTTAATGCGCTCTAAAATGCATTCCTACAAGGAATTCTGTTTAAAGGGGTATAAATATGTCTTCAAGCAGGGAAAGCGTATCCACATGGAAATTTATGATCCCATGGCTACTATAATACTGTGAAGTTTTCTGGTTAAGTCAGATAGCAGTAGTACTGGCAATGTGACATAGGTTAACTTAAAATACAAAATATTCAAATTGAAATAAAATAACAAGTGAAACTTAATCAGTGGAGTAGGCTGACTCTACAAACTGGAAGTAGTTGGGTCTCACTGTATACAATAATGGATTTATTAATGCAATGAAAACATTGTCAGATAAGAGCAAGGAACCTAAAGTAGATTTTAACTTTGTACTTCACATTTATGCAATAGATTTATTGAATTTTAAATGACATGTAATACATTTTAATGCATTTTTGTGTATAGTTCTGCCCCACATGTGCAGAACTATACACCTATACACAATATATAATATAATTTCCTTTTAGAGATGAGTAAACTGTACATGAAGGTCCTGTTTGTGAAAGTGTTCATGGCCAAAAATCAAAGTTGTTCACCTTTAAACATGTTGATTCATAAGCAGTTGGCTCATTGCAAGGCATATCCCAATGGCTATAAAGTGATGGAAAGCTATTATAATTGAAAAGTAAACAAAAGTGAATAGAAGGCATACAAAGCTTTCTTTTTTATATGATGCTGTAGAAGACACATTGGGCCTGATTCAGACCCGGACGCTAAGCCGCGGACACACGCTATGGACGATTTTTGCCCGTCTGCGCATGCATACGCATCGCAGTGCTCGTGCGCGAACCAGTCATCGTGATCAGGAATCGTGCGCTCTTAACACAAAGACTGAATGCTAATTTGAGTGACAGAATGTGCCGTTTATGGGTGGTAACAGGGGAAGGTGCTTGTGAAAGGGGGAGTGGATGTGCGAATGCAGGTGTGTCTGGGCGTATTAACGTTTTTTTATGGGTGTGCATAATTAGCAAAGATGTGTCATTGTACACATTACTTTGTTGTATTTCAGCAAGCACTGATCGCGGTGCTTGCGGTGGGGTAGGGTCTACCTCAAACGCTGCGTGCAGCTCCGATGGCTTTCGATATCACTGATTAATCACACACTTCCTGGAGATGATGTGTGCTAAGAGAGAAAGGTGGGCGTCTTTATACTGGTGTGTGTTCGCTCTGCCGGTGCTCTCAAAGACATAGAGGGCGTCCTTACACCAAACAGTGCGATCGCGGGATTTGCAAACCCGGCCCCTGACAGCAGCGAGAGAGCGATGCTTAGTGTTTGGGTCTGAATGAGCTCCATTATTCTATAGGCCACCTCTTAGCAATGTTTATCATTTAAAGAAATCAGTATATGTAATGACAACTAAAGCTGGGTACACTCCAACATGGATTGGAACGATATATCGTACACATTGTACAGTGTGTAAGCCCGTTCGTCGCATTTGCTATTCTGCGTGGCAGATTGTAGGATGCAATGATGCAGTGAACAACGCAGTGCTGTTACATGCAGCATGAAATGATACATCAAGCCTTCGTATGGTGTGTACCCAACTTATCATGTAGTATTAAAATCTTAGTGGCCAATAAACTTCTTAACTAGCTTAACTCTTTATTATTTCAGTCTATTTTATAGAGAGCAATTAGGTATTTTGGTCTCTCTTAGAATATTTTGCTTAGGTTGTCTTTAATGATACTGCTAAAGAGCTTCATATATGTTAAATATTCACACTGATTTTAATTTTAAAAGAGATGTAAGTAAGTTTGTGGACTGAAATTTCAAGTATCTTATTCTGTTCATGTTTTGGGGTTGGGAGGACTTTTTCTGAGAAGTACTGTAATCTCGGAAGCAGAGAAACTACAAACACTGGTTGGAGAATAGTACAGATAAGATCAGATCATAAGAACCTGCAATACATCCAAATACATCCAAGTGTCAGCAAGCTTTTGGTTTCTTTTAAAATATGCACTAAGTACTCTTGCTTGTTTCATTAGCATGCACAAAGCAGAGGCATGTCAACATGTTTAGGACATTTCAACTGATCAATCTGGCGGCCCTCTAGACTAAACTATATGGAGGATTTTGTTCAGGACTCTTCCAAGTAAACCCACAAGATCTTTTCTTGTACCCCTTCTTGCAACCTCTTCCAAGTCCTAAGAAACCATAGGTCTACAGTTCCATGAAGTTTTTAGACAATATAAAATGAATCATGACTTCTCTTTGAATTAATGGTGTATGGCAAAATGAGTAAAATCACTAAATTAATTCCCCTTACCTGGTTATTTATTTATAGTTATCTGCAAAAAAAATATAAAAATATTTATTTTTCTACTGTAAAATTATTTAGTCTGATTTCATTGGGGATAGTAGGACACTCTGATACTGACAGTAGTGTGAAGAGCCTGGCACTTTAAGAAACTAAACTGTGAGAAAACTAAGGCTTCTTCCTCCTAAACCCCATCTGCTGCCTGCAATCTTCAGTTACATTCTAACATAGCCCAAAAGGAGACAGGCAGAATACAGGAAGGGAGAGGAGGATAAAAAGCATCCCAAAAGAGAGATGGACAGAAATAACAGACAAGCAGAAAAGAACAGAAGAGCGTTGGGAGAGCATAAAATGTCCTACATGGAATCAGATAAAAGGATTTTTCAGTAAGTGCAAAAATCCTGTTTTCACTTTCATTCACTGGGAGACACTGGAACATCCAAAAGCTGTCCTCATGGGAGTTGTGCTCTGTGGCAGTGTGTAGCACTCTACCTCCAAAAAGAGCATTTATGGGCACAAAAATATCAAATTTGTAGAATTTGGTAGTGTGCACTGATGACCAAGAAGCTGCTCTGCTCAGCTGTTCAGTGGAAGCACCGTGTCTAGCCACCCAAGAGGCCCTCTCAGAATGGGTAACAAGCTCAGGAACTAGTTGACCATGTACAATGTAAGCATGGTGAATAACATCTTTAATCCAACAAGAAATAGTATGTTAAGGTCCCAATAGGAATGTAGGGAGACTGGATGTGTAACACTCCCTGTAAGAAGATCTGAACTTCTAGAATTATTGCTAGTCATTTCTGAAACACTGACAAAGCTATTACTTGAAGAACTTAAGCATTAACCACCGTCCAATCCATCCTGAAATAAAAGCATGGAAAAACTTTTTTTCTCACAGCTGAAAATATAGGCTTGGCAGAGTCTATGATAATTATTGGCAGAGGCAGGTTTCCTTGCTTGAGCATTGTCTGAACCTCTTTCAGACAGAGAAAAGGACCTGTTAGCCAGGTTCTTTTTCAGTGTGAAAGGGACAACCCGGGTCAAAATTCCTGGAACTTCGACCCTGGTCGCTACCAGAGTTATTCCCAGGTCTGACCTTGGTAGTGTCCCTTGTGAAATGCATGACCCGGGTTATACCTAAAAGGAGTTGATCGGAGGGCATAGTTGGTGCCCAGAGATGACATCATCTCCAAGTGTCTATTGAAAGATGGAAGACCCAGGTCACTGGGAATAACCGGTGTTCAACTGCTGGTGTGAAATGGGGTAAGTACTGAAACCACGGCTTCAACCCGGGTTCAATATTCCGGGTCCAAGCCGAGTTTCTGCCTGAAAGTGGTATAACACTGTTAAAGAACACCATGGCTTTCCACTCCACTGAAGCTAGGTGATCTAATGTTGGGGAGGGGGGAATACTTTACTGGTCACTGAGAAATGAGATCTGGCTGCAATGGGAGGTGCCAATGAGGAGCTTCTAGAATTGACAGGAGGTCTGATTAGCAAGTTATGTAAGGCAAATCTGGAAACTCTAGGAGTACTCAAGACCTTTCTCCCATTCTGTGACTGATCTGTGCTGTCCTCAGCGGAGTGTATTGAGAAGGGGCCAATACAACTGAACTTGCACATGATACAACATGATTAGTATAACCATTGAATGAAAATAGACAGGCAAACACGATTCTTAGTAAATCCGTGATTTTACTCACAAAATACTAATGCAAATATCAGCGTTGCCCAGCATGTTTAAACATGGCTAGACACAATTCTTAGTAAATGTACCCACTGCTGTCTCTGATCAATTGTTTGAGTGAATTCCATTGTATGTATCATAGGGCCTGATTCAGTACGGATTGCAATAGCGATTACGCACACAGTCTCACTGCGAAGGTATGCTAATCCTTTGGAGCCTCACGCACACTTGCAGAAGGTCAGACCGTACTCAGAAATTGCTAACCTCATCGCACGCAGTAAAAGCCCAAGCAGCGTATGGCATCATAGTGGATAATTGATGCATGCCTCCAACGGTGTTCAATAGCACTGGCACACATGCAATTCATCGACCACCCCCCCATCACCACCCCCAAATGGTACTTCCTGTCAATCACTATGTGATGGGTCTGTGTAGCCACTGCAATCGCTGTCCCAATCGCAGTGGAATGTTCGTGCACGCACACTGTGATGCATATGCAGAACGCAACAATCGGCCAATTGCGTGCATAATCGCAGCTACAATCCTTGCTGAATCAGGCCCATTGTCTGCTAGGCATGTATGGGGTCAGTAGCTGACAGAGATTACGGGTTCTTCTTCTAGTGACGTTTTGGAGGCTCTTGGGGTACCTCCTGGTAAGCTAGCACTCAATTTAAAACACACTTTAATATATGACACTATTATTGTTATTTTCATATACGTTCACACAAGCTTTTGGAAATAATTCCATAATGACCAGTTAAATTGAGCAAGGTGAGTAGAGGGAAGCAGCAGAGAAGCCTGTCAGAAATAAAGGTACGTTTTTAAAGGGGCAGTGAGAAAGCTATGGAAGGGGCAGTGAGATAGCTATGGAGGGGGCAGTGAGATAGCTATGGAGGGGGCAGTGAGATAGCTATGGAGGGGGACAATGAGAGAGCTTGGAGGAGGCAACGAGAAATGGAGGGGACAATGCCAGAAATATGGAGGGGAAAATCAGAATGCTATGGAGGGAACTGGGAGTGAGAGATATGGTCGGGGCAGTTAGATATATATAAGGAGCAGTGACAGAAATATGAAGGGGGCAATGAGAGAGAGAGAGAGAGAGAGAGAGAGAGAGAGAGAGAGAGCTATAGAGGGATTGTGGGCTCTATTTACTGCAATCCGCATTTGTAATGCAGATTGTAGTGTGATATTATTGACTGAATTCGCTTTGCAATATCACAGGGATTTACTACAAAATCCCTTGCAGGAACAGAGCTTGCGAGAAAGCTCTGTCCCTGCGAATCCCCTCCACACTCTAGTCACGATATTTTCGCAAAAAATACCGTGACTAGTGCCCCGTGCATGCGCCGACCGGCCATCGCTGCTACCCCCCGCTGCTAAGCCACGCCCCTGACACTAAGCCCCACCCCCCACAATCGCGGACCTCCCCGCGACCCCCCTCCCTGAATAGAACTTACCTGCGGTCATCGCTGCTCCGGTGATGTCTTCCATGCCTCCGGTCAGCTGATATCCCATACTGCACTGGGCCCGATCACCTGATGACCAGGCTGCAGTGCAGCATGGGAGACCAGCTGACCGGAGGGGAGTCATCACCGGAGCCCTGACCACCAGTCCCTGGAGTCAGGTAAGTTAATTTTTTTTTTTACTATTTTTTTTTTTTTGCAGTGTATCAGCATGCAGTCTGTTTAGACCACACAGCTGATCACTGGGACCGTCTCCGGGCTCTGCTCTGCCTTTTAGAGCAGAGTAGGAGTCCGGTAACCAGGGGAGACCCTGGATAACGCCACCTCCAGGTGGTGTTATTATCACAGGGCTTTCCCCGGTATTTTTTTACAATTTATTTTTAGTAACTTTGGTCGGATCACATTTCCCATTACAATTATGGGAAATGCGATCTGCTTATTAAAAATAAGTGATACTTAGGGGTTGGAGTAGAATTTTATGAATTCTACTCCAATTGCCCTGTAATAACTATAGGTGATACTAAAATAATGTGAAAAGGGTGTGAAAACACCCTTTTTCACTTTATTTTAGTAAAAATAATGTTATTAAACAGAGCCCTGTGAGAGATATGATACTGATGTGTCAGGGTATTATCACATGTCTAACATGGTATGCTCAGCCTTTGACTACTTTTTCACCAATAATATAACATACAGTATATGTTGCAGATGTAAAATGTTATTTACAGCTGTCAGCATGAGCCACGCTGTGATATTTAATTTGTGCTTGATCACTCATTTCTTTATACAGCTTGTGTCTTAAGAAGCAGCCATTTGTATATAGCACTGCCCACAAATTACACATGCCATTACATTAGGGTTTTTTTTTAGATCTCTTTAATTTGAAAATGAGCAGTATGTAATATACAGGAACAGGCAAAGGATATAGGATTAAGGATATACACGTCCAGCAACAGTAAATATTGTAATTTTATTCAAGACACAAACCATATTAATTTCACCACCTGTAGTTTAGTAGAGGAGACAGGATTTTTTCAATTTGATATCTTGCTGCACAAACAATGCGAAGAATCAATTTTACAGTGTGTTTGCAGAAGTGGGAGATTGGGAGGCAGAGTAGTAGGTGTGTTGGGTGTGGAGGTAGAAAGTGACCAGTAATGCTGGGAGTGAGAGACACAACCATAGACCAAAATGGAATGATTTTGGGACATGACCACCAAATATGTCTCCAGCAGACAGCGGGAACACCAGGGTACAAATTATTCAGGCATTCTGGGACCATGTACCATCTAGTTAGAATTGTAAGAGTTCTCTCGTATGGCTGCACTGATTGAGGGTTTTAAAGTATTACAGCATATCAGATCCCAAGTATCCAGACCCAATTTGTGGCCTTTCTCAGGTTTGTTCATGGGAGATCAGAGTAGGTGAGTCTGGGGACAGAATGGTGTGATGATGCTGCCAGATAGAGCCTCGATCTAATGGGTGATACATACAGTAATGTTCCACGGGAGTGGGACTTCTGATAGAAGATGCCTGGAAGAAGGAGCTAGCAAAGTGGCAGATTTGTAGGAATTGATAGAAGCTGGTGGAGCGCTGCCTGTGTTTGTCTAGTAGATCCTGAAATATGCATGCAGCGAATTTGCCAGCTACATGTCAGAGTGTTGTCCCAGTGGGAACGATGAATGGTTCCACAGGGAAGGAGTGACAGAGTGAGGAAATAACACAATTCCACAGAGAGAGTGCTAGGGCAATTGAGGGAACCAGTCTTGTAGAGCAGGCCCTATGTTTAGGTAAGAGCCAAGGTATGAGTGGAGAAGTGTACGGAGAAGAGTGCCAGACCTACATTTGGCTCAAACTGTGTCATCATGATATCTACAAGTATCAGGCAAGCCTAGTTATCTTTCCGAGGTCTGTTTGCGCAGGATGTCCCTGCTGTGGAGTTTTAAGATTCCAGACAAATTGGGAGCAGGAGATTTGAATGGAAAAGGTATAATAGCATCGGGAGAATATTCATTTTTACTGCATTAATTTGGCCCACCTAGGAAATGTAATGTTTGTGCCAGAGTGCATTTGTGCAAAAAGGGAGGGATAGTTGGTTTTATACAGTTAGGAGTATGTTTTACTAATGTGAATGCCTTGATAATCAATGGAGTCAGTTCTCTTTTGGAAGTCAAAGTTGAGTTTGAGCAATTTTTTAAGAGCGTCAGGCAAATGGAGTAGAATAACCTCAGATTTAGGTTAGGAAGCAAGGTGAGGGATTTCGAGAGGGTTAAGAGGACATCGTCTGCAAAGAGAGAGACCTTATAGTGTGCATCTTTAACCACGATCCCACAAATGTCCAGGTTGGAACGTATTCTGAAGACCAGTGGTTCAATGACCAAGGCAAAGATCAAGGGTAGTACCGCTGTTTTTTGGGAAAATATCAGAAATAACTCCTCCTGCAAGAACCGAGGTGGGAGGGTTGTGATTAAGAGCAAGAGCACCTTGTACGAATTTGCCACAGACTCTAACCAGTAGACTAAATTTTTAACTAGCACACTGATAGCAAAGGTTGCACACCTCTGTTCTAACTTTACTAAACTGATCTAATACAGAGCCCCTACTTGCATGCACGGTGAAGAACTTCACTGGCACCTTAATGTCCTCATACACTCCAAGGGTACACAAAGGATGAAAGATAAGGTTCAGTCCCTCTTCACATTCACATTATTTTGTGAATTGTCCCTTTTGTGTTTGTTTTTATGTGTCTGGTTAACTGCTTCACAAACATGACAGAATAATAATATACAATTTGTGAAATTGTGATACTAATGTCTAGTGTTGGCACTCTCTTGGTATTTTTGAAAGAGGGAGAATGAGTAGGGGCAGTTTTGGGGGTCATTAGTAGGGGGGAAAGTCACTGATGTGAGTCTTTGCTTTGGGTGACAGAAAACTAGGCTTCATCCCTGATGGAGACCGCAGGGGAAAGATCTAACAAGACATTCTTTTGTTTCTAACTTCCCTAGTCAGGGAAATTAAAGTAAGAAAATAGAGTATAGCAATCATACTCCTTAAAAGAAACTACAGTATGATGCTCTAAAAGGAATGTGGACATAAAGAGATGTTGTGATCTTCTTCCTTTTGTCTCAGTATTTTGAGAATGTATACTCAAACTAAAAGGCAAGAACAATAAACTTTTTCATCTGCGTCAGTTTCTGTGTTGGAACACTAAGATAGGAAATTAGTGTCAAAGTGAGAATAATCTTTTTTACATAATTATAATTATTTAATATAGTTACAGTGGCCCTGATTCAGTAAGGATCGCTATTACAATCGCAGTTGCGATTAAGCACGCAGTCTCACTGCAAAAATATGGTAATGATTGCAATCACAATGGCGTCGCAGACTAACATAAGGTTGCCCACTTTACCTTATACACATGCGGAATACTTTGCAAGTCTGCAAAACCATCGGTAACATCGAGAACCATCGGAGCCTCACACACACTTGCACAAAGTCAGACCGTACTCAGAAATTGCTAACCTCATCGCACGCAGTGAAAAGCCCAAGCTGCGTATGGCATCGCAGTGGCTAATTTATGCACGCCCCTGTAACAGCGTTCAAACGCACTGGCACGCATGCATTTCGCCGACCACCCCCCTGTCACCACACCCAAATGTTCACTTCCTGTCAATCACTCTGCAAAGGGTCTACATAGTCACTGCATTCGCAGTCCCGATCGCAGTGGCGCCCTCAGGCATGCGCACTGTGATGCATATGCATTTGCAGACCGCAACAATCAGCCGATAGCATGCGTAATCGCAGTTACGATCGGTAATGAATCAGGCCCAGTTTGCAGTTGGCATAATTTTGTAGGCAAGACAGTGGGGAGAGGGTCCTGCTCGCAAGACCTCACAATCTAAAAGGGGTATGGTTGGAAACAATAGGGAGAAATAGGCGGAGTAGAAGAGGACAGAGGGCCTGATTCACTAGTGATTGCCACTGCAATTGCAATAGCGATTACACATGCAGTCTCACTGCGATAGTATGCTAATTAATTTCGAACGCTATGCAATTGCAGCATAACATAAGGACGCCCACTTTACCTTACAGACATCCATAATGTTTAGCAAGACTGCGAAACCATTGGTACAATCGCAGCCTTGCGCTGAGTCCTCAGGCTGCGTATGGCATCGCAGTGGCTAATTTATGCATGTCCCTGCAACTGCGTTCAAATGCACTGGCACACCTGTGTTTCTCCGACCACCCCACCTGTCACCACCCACAAACGGCACTTCCTGTCAATCATTCTGCGATGGGTCTGCGTAGTCATTGCAATTGCAGTCCTGATCGCAGTGGCCGGCTCTCGCACGTCAAGTGCGATGCATACGCATGCGCATAATGCAACAATCGGACGATTGGGTGCGTAATCATAGTTGCAATTGGTAGTGAATCAGGCCTAGAGTTAGGCAGAAGGATGATATAATATAATTGGGAAGAACATTTTCTGAAACACCTATCTTGGGAAATGGTGTAAATTGAGGATCGGAAGACTTAGAAAAAAATTATTTTTAATATTAATTTCCCAGAATAATCTTTATTTTGCTATGGTAAAATGAACTCAAATTGGGCTGGGTTAAGCTTAGTACTCACTTTCAATTCTGCCTCTTAATATCATGTGTTGGGGCTAGCTCCTCTGGGACTGGATAACTCCCACTGTAAGTAGCAAACTCTCCTTCATATAATTGGTCTCTGGTGTTAGGAGATTAGTTATGGGCCACAAAAAAGAGCTATTACATCTTGGATAGCCCATTACCCCTTTTCAGGTCTGCATATGACACAGTAGACTTTGATAGGATTTCACTTGCTCTAGTAATTTAGGATTGGCAGGTCTAAATTATGCCATTTAGAGAGGCTTTGTAAAATAGTTGCTCAGTGACCAGTGTGAACTATGGGCCAGATTCAGAGCCGCTCGTAAGCGGCCGCTCGTTCGCTCCGAGCGATGTTTGCACAACTGCGCATGCGTATGGGTTGTAATACACATGCGCGAACCAGTCATTGCGGTCGGAAATTGTGTGCTCGCAAAATAGCGATTGCCTGCTAATTTGAGTGACAGAATAAGGCGTTTGTGGGTGGTAACAGGGGAAGGTGCTTGAAAACGGGGAGTGGAGATCCGAACGCAGGCGTGCCAAACGGTCAAAACGGGCGTTTTAAGGGTGTGCATAATTAACAAAGCAGCGTCATCGACCACGTCACTTGGTTGTCTTTTAGCCTGAACTGTTCGCATGATTGCGGTAGGAAAATGCTACCACAAGCACTGCGAGCAGTTCATACGCCTTTCGATGTACTCGATTAATCTAATTAAGAGTGGAGATGATGCATGTTTCGTTTGCTCGTTCAGACATAGAGGCGTCAACAGACCGCAAAGAGCGAGCGCTCTATTTAAATATCCGGCCCCTTTTTCTGAACGAGTGAGCGCAAATAGCGTCCGGCTCTGATTCAGGCCCTATGTGTCTTACCTGCCAGACCCATACTGATCACTATACTCATCTGAGAAATTTCTAATCTTCTCTGATGAGTATCAACCTCCTTAGAAGTTCCTGGAAACCTTATCTCATGTAAGTGGACACTGTAATGGAAATTTAAAGGTATCCTAAGCTTCAATGGATTGCTCAATGTGGCAATCATCAAGTGCCCTCAATAAACCTGCTGTGGTTATGGAATTGCTGCCCTGGGTACAGCGAATGAACTGTGAGCTGTGCCTTGAAGAAGTGACTTGTCGCTGCTGTACTGCAGACTCAGGAAAAGGCTAATAATTTTCTCATAGACTTTTAGTATGATTTACCTTTTACATAGACTCCTAATGTGATGAAGAGCTATGTACTGTATATAGAATGTTAGCTTTTTGAGCTCTTGTTTGCATGCAAGCTACTGTACGTGACAGATCAGCAGTGACACATGGGGCAAGTAAGAGAATATTTTGTTTTCTCATACTCAGCCACATACTGCTACAGTATTCCAGGAAACTTGCCACCAACATCACTAGCTGCTGCTACTGTAAGTTCATGCCCTCTGATGTACTGCCCCCGCCTGGGCATCTTACCACTGCTTGCCCTACAAGATGGTGAGTAGCTCTAACCTCACCCTATCTAGTCTGTAATTTCATTGCTGTACGTTTGTTCCTAGGGGCCTAATTCAGAGATGGAAGCAATGCTGATATTTTCGCTAATGGGTGATGTTTTAATTACTGCGCATGCGTCAGAGTCACACAGTGCATGCATCCCGATGGACTTCCTTTGTCGCTTGCAGTGCGGATTTATTCACAGAATGATTGACAGGCAGACACCATTTGTGGGCAGCAATAGGGGTGGCAACTCAAACACAGGCATGTCGCACTGTGATCAAACACGCAGTTCTAAAAGCTCTGGCATCTCAGTTCCGGTAGCCATTTTGCAGGACAATAGGGTTACTGACAACTTAGATGATCGACCAATCTGCATCCGATGCTGCATCTTTGTATGCAACTGATTAGATTTGCGAAGCAGCTGGTGCACGTCTCAATACAAATCATGGTGGCAGCAACATTTGCAAATGTTTGGCTGCATACAAAGATGCAGACAGGATGGGATTTGGCCCAAATCTCTAAATCAGGCCCTAGATACGTTACTTTATTTATTGTTAATTACTATACTTGTAATTCTTTCTACATCAAGAAGACACTCTTTGGCGCCATATAAAAAAAAAAAACAATAATCATGGGCTATAATGTGTCATATAGATTTTTACCATTAAGTGGTACATAGGAGCCCTTACAAACTTTTGCTATGTGGCCTTCAAATACCTAGTTACGCCCCTGACAATAATAGAGCACCAGAGATCAGTAAAATGGAGGGATGGAGGGAGCACTGTGGACTTGGTTGTAGGTAAAGTGAGGCAGGCGTTAGAAAACGATATTTACCAGATCTTGTACAAGACCTACTGGTATACAATCGGGAAACCGGCTGCCTTAATACCGACAGCCGGCTTCCCGACTGCCATATCCCGGCGAGGGTGAAATGCCGGGCGTCTATATCTAGACGCCTGTCATTTCCCTGAAGGGATGACGGGCGCCACGAGCAGACAGCCGCAGGGGGGGGAGTGTTAGGTTTAGGGCACCCGGGGGGGACTTAGGCTTAGGCACCCCCCCGGGAGGGTTAGGCTAGGGGGAGGGAGGGTTAGGCACCACGGGGGGGACTTAGTGTTAGGCACACCCCTGGGGGACTTAGATTTAGGCAGCGCGGAAGGGGGGGTTAGGGTTAGGCACTTAGGAGGGATTAGGGTTAGGCACTTGGGGGGGAGGTTAGGGTTAGGCACCCGTAAGGAGGGTTAGGGGGTTAGGTTAGTTTATACTTACCTTAGCGACGATCAGGATTTCTAGCGGTGTTGGGCTTCCGCTGCTGGGAACTCTGCTTTTGTCGGCCAGGCGCTGCCGGGAATCGAACCGCTGGCCATGCAGCCGGCAGTATTTCATACCGATTCCGACCTACTTACTGCTTGTCAAGCAAAATGCTTGAAATAATATTTCTTAATGACAGCACCCCCAGCAGCATTTAGGATAAGGTGAAGGATTTCACTTTGCCATATTAAGGAATGGGGGAGAGTGATTGACCATACTGTACCACACCAATCTCCAATTTGTGCAGTTTTCTGATTTTGCTATTTCTATATTATAGAGACTAAACAGAATACTCAATTAAGTATGTTTGAAAAAAACATGTACTGTAGGTGTAATATTTTGTCCTTGGCATGAGCCAATTTGCCTACTTTACGGGACAGAAACTGACTTATTTGCCATTCAGTATCAGCGCAATAATGTTCAATGTCTCTTTTACTGACCCACATATGGCAAAACATATACAAAGTTATTGAATCACTTTGTATGTTTTCTTTTTTACAACTATTACCTGCAGAATAAATTAGAATAGAATACATGTAACATCTAGCACCCTTGCTTTAAGTCCTATCAAGAGATGGCGTTAAGTTTGGAAGGAAAAATATATTAAAAACGTCCCACAGCAGCCACCATTAACACCTATGGTGGCTGCAAAAAGTAGACAGACATATATAAATAGGGAGTAAACAAAAAGAATTGTTGTCTTCAGGTAAAATGCTGGAGAAAGCATGCTTTTTAGTTTACTAAATAAAGCCCTAAATATATGAACAACTAGGAGACCGTGTGATGCCTCACTCCCTCCTGACACAGACAACAATCACCTGGGAGACGTTGTCATGCAGTGTCAGTGGACCAGTTGGTGACAGTTAGGAGTAAAAGTCATCATGGGAGCTGGGAGGTTGCGGGCTCCTGTGCTCCCCTAGCAAATTGGAAGTGCGGGGACATGAGAACTGCCACAATGTCCATCCAACACCCTTGAGGAGTCACCATTGTGAGGGGGGACAGCAGGCAGAAACAAGCAGCATGGCTCGGTCAGTGATGTCTCACCCTGCAGTGCCTTTGAAAGGGGTAAGAAATGCAGTTGCACGTAGTGGTGGGTCCCGAGGGCCAGATTAACAATGGAGTGGATAGACAGGGGTGTATCTATAATGGGTGCACATAGGCTCCTGGGTCCCAGGGGCCTGCACCCATACTTTTAATACTTACCTCTCTTAAGTCCCACTTAAGGACACTACACAAAATGCCTGGAGAAATACTACACAAAACGCCTGGAAAATGGCCGCTGCTGCCGTTTTCCTGGCGTTGTGCGCATGCGCAGTAGGACGATTGCCGGGAAAATGGCTGCTGCAGCCATTTTCCCAGCGTTCTGCATATGTGCAGTAGACTACTGAACCTGTCAGTGCACCATGGCCGCCGGAAAGAGAGGAGGGGGCTCCGGACGGTGAGTGAACACGGGCCACCTACAGCTACAGCTCCAGGCCTTTACATACAAATAGGCCCATCATTATTTCAGCATGGTGCCTAGTTGGCCACACAGTGACCCATAATCATATGTAGTAAAATTGTATTTGTAGTTTTCACACAAAATTATGTCATTTTTTAATTTTTATGCATTTTGGGAGACAGTGGGGCTGATAGTTTAAGGGGTGTACAAGCCCACATGGTACTCGACACGGCTCCTCCCATGCACATCAACAAAATATATATATATATACAGTATGTGTAGTCATATAAGAAAAGCAAAAAGGCATATTTGTGTATGCTCTTGGCCCCACCCTCCTTATTTTCCAGAATTACAAATACCACCAGGAAAGATATTAAAGTGCGTAACGTAAATCTATAAACATAAATATAGAGTGCATATGTGCCACACTTGTATAGTGGGAAAAAAAATCACAACACAGCACTTCAATCTGAGCCAAAAAATTATACAATTCCATAAAAAGAAAAATATGTAAAGGGCCAACAAAAAATTTGCAAAATACAATATAGAACTGCGTACCAGAGAAGTCATCAATATTCACTATTCATTGTAGTAGTATAATAGTATAATATGTTCCAAACAAAACTTTTATTGCACTCAAACACACAGCATAATATATCTGTGCATTAGTAATAAAAATTAAGGCTTATCTGATCCAAGATGTAATTGAGGAGTACAGGTCCTCAATACTTCATGATCACATTGAATAAATGTAAATATTACACACACACACGTTACCACACAGATCGCTGGGCTCTGTGGATGACGCCGTCGCTGCTCCACGGCCCTTGCTTACGTCTAGCAGAGTGCTGGAACAGCACCGTGCAGCCAGTATTGCTGTGGCAGTGCCACAAGTAGCATGATTTGGATGACCCTGCCACATGTACAGCTGCCCTGAGCATCCTGAAGATGCTATGGACACTGCTGCACTTCCGGGTGCTGGCGGCCTCATCCCCTATATTTGACGTCATGACATAACGCACAAATTGGGGCACTGTTAAGCCCTGTTATGGACCTGCCCATCAACACTGATGAATAATACAGTCATCACAATTATTCTGTCAGTGATGTGCAGGGTTTCAAAACAAAAGCAACAATTGCACATTGTAAATTTACATTGAACTGAAAAAGAGATTCTTAGAACAAAATTCTGAGTAGTCATTAGAGACCTTTCCAGATTGGAATAAGAATAAATGCATCCTGGATGTCTATTGAAGCTAAAAACTTAGTGGCATCTGTGCATCTTGAACCTGTCCACCTGAAGATTGGTGTTCAATCTTTTCAGATTCAAGATGGTTCTCCACAAAACAACAGATGAATAGAAGCCCTGAGTTTCCTGTTCCAGGGTAAATTACTCCTAATGAAAGAAGTGTGGCTATGACTTGCTAAGGAGCCTAACATTTCTATTTTTCCTTTGGAAGTTCTGTGAGAAAAATCTTCCAGGTAGAGGCCCTAGAAAAGTAAGACTATGTTTTCTGCATGACTTCTGACTCTTAGTGGTCAGAACAGGAGACTTTCCATCTGTCCTGGAACAGTCTGGGCTGGGTAGATAAATACTGTGTCATGCATTCTGCTTATCAATAAGCTTTTGGGCATGGTGCATCTGTGTCCAGGCTAATCTGCATCTTCTTGATCCTCCATGGAGAGAAGAGGAAGGATGGCTTTTAAGAATACGGATTCCCACTAATGAGAACTGGTGAAAAGTTAAACAGGAGGTGAAAAATGGACAAAACCATGGTCCCTTTGATTTAGGTGTACCGCCTGGAAAAAGAGCACTTTTCCAACCATTAGCTTATCAAATCAAGCCCAGAACATAATATACTTGAAGGATAACGGACAATCTGATGCCATTTTAATTATCTCCACTAAGAACATAACCTCAGACCTAGCCCAGTTGCACTGCTATCCTTCAAAAAGTAGTTCTGACATTTAAGCTTTAGAAACCCATGTTAATGCTAGATTAGACCTGAGTGCCTCCCCTGCACTAACATAAAGGGCCTTCAAAATTTTCTCACCTTTACAGTATGTTGCATACTTAAGAGACGCAGCACCAGTACTGGAAGTGTATTTGTCTTAGGCAGACAAGTCACTGAGATATCCACCCAAGTAATTTGTCCCTGTTAACTGCCTCCAAAGACAAGGGTAAATTACTGGAAAACCTTTTGGAAAGAGAAACTGCTTATCCAGTCACAGCCATAGTGCTCCCTCAAGCTCTGATAACTTATGAGGAAAGGAAATACTGTACACAGGCCCAGATTTATTAATGAGTGATATTCTTGTTATCACTCGTTACTAATCTTAAATTGTGCTGCAACCAATCAGCGCCTAACTGTAGTGACAGTTAGGAGCTGATTGGTCGGAGCACCAATTAAGATTAGTAGTAAGTGATAACAACAATATCACTTGTTGATAAATCTGCACCACAAACTTTTACTTCAATTTATTTTAAGATAATTTCAATGTATGCCAGAGGTTCTTCTACATCATTGGTGTATCACCCACAGAGAGTACAGTTCTAAGTATGGTGTGTTGGAGTGGTGTAGCAGAATATTTCCTTACCAATTCACCAGCCCTGGACAGTCCTGTGATGGTGATGATTAGATACAGGCAATAGGGTACAATTAAAATAAGTATTTATTCAACTGTCTTTGGGCCTGATTCAGACCCACTCGCGAGCGGCTGTCCGCTCGCAAGTGGGTCGATGTTCTGGACTGAGCATGCGCGCGACGGAGGGAGCTCCGTCGTGCGCATGCGCCAGTCGCGACGAGCGAAGGAAAGTCCTTCGCTCGTTGTGTCCGATCAAAGGGGGCGTGCTGTCAATGTTGATTGACAGCACGCCCCCTTTGGTAGGCGTGCCTCCCTGACGGGGGCGTTCCCACGGGAACGCCTCCCGTCAAAAGCCGGCCCACTGACATCACTAGTGATGTCAGTGGGAGTGATTTTGGCTCTGATAGAGCCAAAATCACTCCGGAGCTTGCGGTTGAAAACCTCAACCGCAGGCTCCGGGTCGCAATTTCGATGGTCGCGATGGTCTCGACCATCGCGGCCATCAAAATGCACGCTCGTATAGCCTGTGGGTGGTGACCCACAGCTATACGAGCGTCCAGAAGGACGCTCCATTTTCATGGAGGCTGGCCCTCATTCAGAGCGTGCGCTCTGCTCAGAGCGTACGGCTCTGAATGAGGGCCTTTGTGCGATAAGAAGTAATTTTCACAACAACATTACATTGAAACAGTTACATTACAATTGGCTCAACACTCTATTAACTGAATAAAGTACACTCTGATCTGTGCTTTTTATTAAGCAGGAACTCTGGATTCTCGATCCAACTGTGGGAACAATAGGTTAACCGCAAACATGCATATAACGTCACTTTCATGTGTAATAGCTCAAATAAAGAAATATGACCGACAGTTACTTGGTGCACCAAAAAAACAATAGACAATAGTCTCTACTCCTATCTCTGCATGCAAGAGATGTTCTGTCTAATAATCAGTATTTGCACAACGTTGCCCGGGTTGAAGAAGAATTTCTGCGATAAAAAGAAATATATTTTATTTCTAGCTCCTATACTGCTCCTGTTTGTACAATTCCAGCTATGTGTTTCTTGTATTATAAAGCACACTGTAGTTCTCTCTCTGGACTTCCTTACTGAAGAATGCTGACAACTTGCCTGGATACAATGGGCTCTGCAACACCAGCAACTTTTCTGTTGCTTTTATTGTAGTTAATTGGTTTAGTTACATAAGGCATTGAAATCATTTGTACAATTTAGTTGCCATTTCCCCTTGTCACTTTCTCTGGGTATGTCATGTGACTACTGTTGCTCTCCTACCAACAAATTATCTTCAGTGTAGGTGCCTTAGTCTATGGTAGAAGTAGTACTAATGAGGGCACTGTTGTTTCTCCACAAAACAGCTATTTGGTAGTGAAGATATAATCCTATTCTGCTTCTAATTCAATGAGGATCTGACCCTGATCACTGTCCAAAGCTTGGCTAACCGCCATTACAAGATCATCTATACACTGACCTCCAAAAGTCTCAAACTCAACTAAGATGAAATCCTCTAGTTCAGAATCACCTTGAATGTTTTCATTTATGAGAAGAAAATTCAGAATCAGAAATTATCAATAAAATGTACATCAACTTTAATTAGCCCAGCCGTGAGTTGAACCATGGATCTCATCAAAGTATTTTCCTTCATCATAGTTGAGTCCCCCCAGAAGATAATAGAATCTGATGTGTTTATACAATGTACAAATGTCACCAGAAGTCTGTTTTTATAGTAATTAAATTACAACTCAGCCCTTTTAAAATTATATTAATATGTTATTAAAGTAATAACTGTAGTCTGCACAGTGTAGATTGAAGTAGTTAAAAGTTTTACTTTAAGTGTTCATTAAAAACAATTATAACAGCATACAAGCCAGGCCTTTATGTGTCACAGCACAGGCAACGCGTTCCCAGAGCTAACGTTTCACTCCAGAAAAACCTAATATATAGTATCTGAACTCACTCAATATTTATTCACATCTAATTATTTAGGCTAATACATATTGATAATTATTCATAGCACGTCACTCCAATTTTGAGAAATTGACATATATTAGCCTTTAAAGAGAAATGCCTCAATTCTGATTGTCCATAGGTGCTCATTATGTAACACAGCCTGTCTGTGATTGGTCTCTGGTTTTTATTTGTCTTGGAAATGGTCAGGCGGCATCTTTTAGCTCATCACATTAAATTGTCTCTCCTTAGTCCCAGCCTCAGTTGTTCTCATCCTTGGCAGACACCTGCGTGCTAACTAAAACAATTCAGTTGCTGCATGGATAAAGTTAGCATTTTAATATGTGGAAGGAATAAGCCTGCTTGTTCATGTTCCATTGCATCAGCTAAATGTTAAAGAGAAGCTATCTATATTTGTTTTTCAAATCATATTTCTAAATACTTAATATATTCTCTTATAATATAATGACTTATAGAAATGCCAGACATTACATCTATCCAACTATAACAGACATTCCGAACCCCAACAGTTCAGGTTTTAGAGATATACATGATTGAGCACAGGTGCTTAAATCAAATTGACTGACGTACTAAGTCACCTGTGGTCAAGCATGGATATCCTTAAAACTTGGACTGTTAAGGTGCCTTGAGGACTGAGTTTGGGAACCTCTGACCTTGACTTTGCTTTTACTTGGTACCAATTTACCTTGAACAGTATCTTTCTAGCTGAACACAACTAATTTAACAACAAAGGGGCAATTCCACATTAAGGTGAACAAAGTTGCAACTTCAATTTTTTTATAGAATATAGAAGTGTTTTATATTTTTGGAAAGGCGATTTATTCTAGTTTTCTAAACTGGTCTCATTTTTCCACAATTATTACTTTCAATAATGGTAAAGCCTTTTAATAATATCATGTGCTTGGACTGTTTCAATGTAATGAAATGAATATTCAAAAAAATCATATTTCCCTCACAAGATGCATTCCCGTGATGCTATGCAATTTCAAAGATGGCTACCAATGTAAAGAAGGCTAGGATGTTGTTTTCAGACTTTTGGAGTTGAAATAGGTATGTATACTTTCTTTTATAACTACTCGTGGTGCCAACTGTTAGTCCGCAACCATGTTATTATGTTTTTTTAACTTTTATAAAAGTTATGATTAGGAACTTGGAACTCAGAATTTCTTAATACGTAGATGGGCCAATAACCTTGTATATTGGAAACAACTAAAAAGTTAGGACATTCAGTAAAATCGATGGTTGACTACTAACACATGGTTATAGACTAACATAAGTATTATTACACAACTTTATAAATTTTATGGTATGTTTTATGAATCCAACATAGCCTATAATTAGATTTCACATGTTTATTTTACATGTTTGTAAAGAGTTAAGGATTGTAATGTATAACAATTAGAGGATAAGGCATTGATTTGATATTCTTGAGAGCATTTTACAACATGGGAAAAACCTCAGCTGAGAAGAGTTGTGCCTATCGTGCCAAAATAGATGAAGAAACAAAGGCTGCTATCAGAGAAATGGACAGACTTAGGAAGGCTGAACATGGACAAGTCAGTCACCAGCAGCCAGAAAAAGAGAAATGTCGACTTTCTATGCAAATTTTGAATTTCGAGGAAAGCAGCAGAGAACAATGTAGTTCCTGAGACTCCTAGAAGTGCTCTAGTACACAATAACATAATAAACTGCGCTAAAAGTCTGTAGTCATCAGATGGTTACAAGAATGATTACAATTGCATTCTTTATTAAAAAAAACAATGATCTAATATATATCTCACTGATAATTGCTTTTAAGGTTTATTAATGTTGCAATAATTTTTCATGTATTCACTTCACTGAACAATTGAGGTGACATTTGAAGTGAATTGCATGTGTTTTATTTGATGTATTGTTGACATCATTGTTTTTTTCTGTTGATTATGAACTTTTGGCGCTGTTTATTGAAGAATAGAAGCCCTGTGAGAAACAGATCTAAGAATGCCAAGAAAAAAAACTCCTTAATCATTTTAGAGTATCTAGCCTTCATCCATGGTCTCAAGCAGTGGCGGATCTTACCTAGGGGCTGCGAGGCTGCAGCTTCCCCAGTAAAATCCTCCACTGTTCAGTGAGCCTGTGCAGTCCAGGACTGCACTGGCTTTCGGGCAGCCCTACAGGACTTCTCAGGGCTGCAAACAATGCAGCCCAGAGAAGCTGGTGTTAGCCATGCGCAAGCGTGGTGCCACCGCCGCTCATGCGCATGCCCAGGTCCCGGCCTACCCGATTCATTGAGCAGGCACCAGGACCCAGGCCAGCAGCAGCAGCCCCCCTCAGGTGAGAGGGCAGGAGCTGCTGCTGGTCTCAAGTAAGCATTAATGAGAGCTGTTGTGGCTATAGCTAGGCGTACAGTAAGTCCTTCAATTGCCATCCACATGGAGTGAGGGAGATTCTGCAGAACATCTGGGGTGCCCTAGGAAGCAATCTGTGTAAAACCACAGCAGAATTTTGGGACCTAATCTAAGATGTGCAATTAGGGAAAACCAAGGTTCTGATGGCCAAACTAATTAGACCACAATATATTCGAGGAACCTGATCTATTTTGATCTTTTGCAATACTGTTAACAGAAGACTTGATGGGGAAAATCATAAGGAAATATAATGTTCATTCATGGAAATCTTTCATGCACCCTTTGTCCAGACTCTGGAAACAAATAGAGGAATCTGAGCATTCAGAGTAAAGGCAAAGAGATGGGGGAAAAGCTGTGGTACTGAGAGCTAAGACAACTTTCTAAAAGACTTTGGGCTAAATGTACTAAGTGGAGGGTTCTAAACCCTGGCAGTTTGGAGGAAAACATGCTATCATCAAATTCACTAAAAGTAAAACCGTCGCAAAACCACTGTAACAGTCTGAATAGAACAGATTTGAATATCAATGCACCATCAATGTTTTAGACCATAAAAAGAATAGAAACCACAAATTTATCAAGCAGGGGTATTGAAAACCACCGTAAAACTGCCGCCAAACACGACCAATAGACCTGCCTATGATCTGTGCAGACATTTTTCGGTTTAACCACTGAACTGGCTAGTATTGCAAAAATGTCCCCAAAATTGTCAGTTTTTTATTATAAATTATGTAAATAATAGCTATTCAATATAATTTTTTAAACAAAACTGTAAAATTATGTTTAAATAGCTATTATTTAGATAATGTAATTAAATTAAATCTACAATCTTGGGCACATTTTTGAAAAAAGTTTTTTTATAGTTAGAAAAACAAACAAACCCTCATTATTCCCCGACACTCAGCACACTCAACTATTAAGTCTGCTCTCTATGGGCCTGATTCAGCATGGATCGCTATTGCGATAGCGTACACAGACAACTGATTGTTGCATGCTGTGCATGCGTATGCACAGCAGTGTGCGTGCACGAGTTAGCACTGCGATTGCACTGCGATCACTCACACAGATACAAAGCCATCGCAAATGGAGGGACGAGACGTCAGCGTTTGGGGGTGGTGATGCGGGAGTGGTCGGAGAAATGTAGGCATGCCTGTACGCTTGGACGCTGTTGCATGGGTGTGCATAAATTAGCCACTGTGACGGCATACACAGATTGAGTACTCACTGCGTGTGACGAGGTTACCAATTTCTGAGTAAGATCAGACCTGTTGTACGTGAGGGGCCGATGTTACTCGATGTTCCCAATGTATACACAGGATTGCACGGTATTACAGATGTGCGAAAGCAGTAGTGGGCGTCTCTATGCTGGCTTTGGGCGACTCTGGACTGGTTTTGCGTTTGCAGTCTTTAGCATATTCTTCCAGCAGACCTGCGTGCATAATCGCAGCAGTAACTATTTGTTATTGCTATTTGTCCCTCCTCTGAATCTCCTCACAAAAGTGAAAGAGGAAGTGGATAGCCTATTTATGCATTTTGTGAAAATGTCAGTTGACAGGGGTTTTCACACACCAAATGAAAAGCCCCAGGAAATTAATTTCAATTGAATACCTTCTAAAACAATGTGGTTTCTTTAGAAAATGCCATCAAAGAGAATACACCACGATGGATTGTCATTTAGAAACGGCCAGGATCAACGGGTTTCAGTTTAGGAGGTATCCAGTATTTACTAAAGGTCGATTTTTTTTTTTTTAAAGTATTAGTAAATGTGTGATTTAGCATCAGAAACACAACATTGATGCTAATTGATTTTTATTGATTTTAAATCTATCAAAATCAATTAATATCGACCATTAGTAAATATTCCCCTAGGCATCAATACCGACCTTTAGTAAATGCTGTCAATTTGTCATTGATACCGCCATCAATTGACAGCGGTTTCTAGTGGTAGTGGTAGACTTAAGTTTAACCCATTATCTATTAGAGACACTCTGTCCAACGATAGGATCTGTCTGGACAGCGAATTCGCCAGTTTGTTTGTTTTTCCAGGAACGTTGATGGCTGAAAGTATAATGTTCCTCTGTATGGACCAATGCTATGTTTCTAATGCCTCCTTGCACAGTGATAAGGAGTGGGTACCACCCACCCTGTTGATATAGTATATTGTGGTGATATTGTCTAGATAAAGATTAAATAGAGCACTGTGAATTGATGGCAGAACCAAGGTCTGAAACGCCAATTTAGCTTTTTTCAGTTCTAGGACGTTAATTTGCAAGAGTGATTCTGCTGTAGACCATTTTCACCTGATTGCTGTTTCCTGAGAAACTGCTCTCCAACCCCGAAGGGAAGCATCTGGTATTGGAGAGAACTGGGGGAGGTAGAATGAGGGACCTTGGACAATAGGTAAAGTTGTCCAGCACAGTATGTCTTGAGTTACTTGAAAGGGCAGGCAACATATATCTGACCAGTTGCAATGGTTGTGAATTAGCGTTATGAGGAATCTTTAGGGTCCTCTGCAAAGTAGACATACATGAAAATACCCTGGCAAAAATAGTGTGCCATTGTAAGTGGAAAACACAGTGTATTCGTAAAAAATATTGTGACACTGTTAGTGAACACGCAGTGTATTCGTTGAAAAATATTTTTACACTGTTAGTGGAAATGCAGTGTATTCGTAAAAAAATATTGTGATACTGTAAGTGGAAAACACAGTGTATTCATTAAAAATATTGTGACACTTAGTGGAAATGCAGTGTATTTGTAAAAAATATTGTGACACTATTAGCGGAAATGCAGTGTATTTGTTAAAAATATTGTGACACTGTTAGTGGAAACGCAGTGTACTTGTAAAAAATATTGTGATACTGTTAGTGGAAAACACAGGGTATTCGTAACAAATATTGTGACACTGTTAGTGGAAACGCAGTGTATTTGTTAGTGTAAATGCAGTATATTTGTTAAAAAATATTGTGACACTGTAAGTGGAAAATGCAGTGTATTTGTTAAAAATATTGTGACACTGTTAGTGGAAACGCAGTGAACTTGTTAAAAATATTGTGACACTGTAAGTGGAAAACGCAGTGTATTTGTAAAAATATTGTGTCACTGTAAGTGGAAAATGCAGTGTATTCGTAAAAACTATTGTGACACCGTTATTGGAAATGCAGTGAATTCGCAAAAAATATTGTGACACTGTTAGTGGAAATGCAGTGTGTTATTCTTTTCTTATTCATAAAAAAATGTTGTGACATTGTATTTCATTGATACCGCAGTGTAATATTTAAAATTGGTACAAATTAACGTGTGTGCTGTACCCCACTTCATTCGTGTTTGTTCATATGGAGAACGATCAGTTGAGAGGAGAGCAGGAACCACATACTAGTGCTGGAGCTGCTGCCAGTGCCACCAGTCATGACTATACTAGTCCATCTACATCATCTACTAAAGCCGATGCCCAAGGGCATACAGGGCTTAAGTCAGAGCAGCTAAAATTAAACAAGCAATGTTTTACAGTGTTAAAGAAAAATAAAATAAAAGCTAAGTTAGCTGCAGAGAAACAAAACATCCTCTGTATTTTTTTTACTTAATTGCTGGTAAAGGTCTTCCTCGTGGAATTTGTAATTCATTTTGATGAACATCATCTTTTCCACATTTTGGGGAAGTAACCTCCTATGCCGATCACTGACAAGGTTCTTCAAAAAATATAGAGGCACCTGTAATGGTGGATTCAAGCGGGGACTAATTAATATTGTGTGAAGAAGAGGATGTACACACTGATGGGGATGATGATGATGATGACGACATCTGATTTTAACTATGTTGTAAAGCCAGTTTGTGTATGGAATCATTGCCACCAATGTCCACTGCGCATTGGCAGCTTGTTTTGTGGGGGTGCAAACAAACCAATCATTTCAGCCACAAGTGGCAGTCCCTGTCGCTGAAGTGATTGGTTTGTTAAACTGTGAATGTCCTGTTTCATATATACTACATAAGGGTGGGTTGGAGGAGGACAATTCCATCTTGCACCTCTTTTCTTTGCATTAAGTGCTGTTTGGGGCATTGCTGTCTGACATTTTTAATGTTATGGTTTATGAATGTCCAGAAATTGTAATGGTCACAGAGCATCTCCTGCATGTCCCTTTCATTTTTTAAAGAAAATTCTGAACTACCAAGTTGATGGGGTGGGCAAATATGAGCAGCAGCACAAAGCATCTTCCTGCCAGGATGTGTGCAATGAAGTGCAAATAAGTTTAATACAAAAATTAGTTGTGTATATTGGTCACAAACTGTACATACATATTTACATGGTACATACAGTGCGTAAAGCAGGCTGAGGTAACCTGAAGCACACCACCTGTTGT
Organism: Taudactylus pleione; assembly: GCA_031769625.1. NCBI lineage: Eukaryota > Metazoa > Chordata > Amphibia > Anura > Myobatrachidae > Taudactylus > Taudactylus pleione. The sequence continues at coordinate 2,425,892 of JAUIMM010000189.1, forward strand.
TGACAAATAACTTCCAGTCGGCCCAGCAAACATCACAGATGCTGGGAGTTCTAGTTCAGCCGGAGAACTACAGACTGCTTTCCTCTGATGTAGACAGTCTTGGTCTCATTATCCCTAACAACCTCCCTGAGAACAAACTAGTAAACATCTGTTTACAGTATGTTCTAGCAGCACCTCCACAAGCAAGGCCATCTCACTTTTATTAGATGTATAAAAATAATAAAAAACCTCCTTCAGATCAAATATGTCTTTTTGGAACTGAAGAACTTGATCCTAGATTGATCTTCCCTCATAATTTAAAAAAAAAATCAAAACATTAAATTAAATAAAAACGTTTCAATCCTTCCGTCCTTTCATTTCTTCAGTCCATAAACATATTCCAACTCCGTCGGGCCTCTGACCTAGTTAAGGAAAACATTCTTGCTTTTTAAAATTCCTAGGGGTCGTATAGTTTATTAAACTGCCATCCTGTCTACCACTGCAATGCCATTATGTGCTATGTTGGAAGCTGGACTGCCACCTGTTAGTGCGCCCACTGCTGGGTTTTGCTTAGCTTAAGTCAGCCAGCTAGCTGGATGCAAAATTTTGGCCCTAAACTAGATTAAAAAAAATCAATATTGTGAAATGTGAGGTGGCCAAAATTGACTGGAAATGACTGGAAATAAATGTTATTGAAGTTAATAATACTGTAGGAACAAAAACAGGCCCAAATTATACGATTTTAGCTGTTTTTATGATTTTTTTTAAAAACAATACAGATCCAAAACCAAAACACGCAAAGAGCGGTTTTGGCAAAACCAAATCTAGATCCAAAACACAAGGAGATACAGATTCAAATACCAAAATAAGCAAGAAAGCATGTCCGTCTGTCTGTCCATCTGTTTGTCCTTTATGAATGGCCATATGTCACATAGTAGCAGTGCTCCATGTAACACATTATTCCACATAATATTAATTCCTCTTGCACATTATGCCCCCCCCCTCAGCAACTCGCTTTGCCGTGTCCCTCCAGCAGCCTCTCGCCTCCCCCTGTGTGCCAACAGCAGCCAGCAGGTGTGGATTGGGGGCTAGGCCCCCAGCTAATTAAAGCTGGCGTACAGGCAGGCAGCGGTAGACATGGACAGACAGCACTGGCACAATTTCAATCTGGCACCAGTTATGAGCCAATTGGTGCTCGCGGACCGGCAGCCAATTAGGAGCCGCCACTGCTGATTGACTACTGGTCCATGAGCTCTGACTGACTTGCAACCGACGGCGCTGTCTGTCCGTGACTGCCTGCCAGTGCTTCAGCTGTAATCAGCTGGCGGGCTGCAACCACATCAACATCGCTGACACCCGGGCACCCCCTGAACGGCCCTGACTGGACTATATATAGTAGCTAAGAAGAATGAGAAGAATTGTTAATACTAGTAGTCAAGTGGAGTAAAAGTAAAAACATATCATTCTACATAAGTTGAACGAAGAGGGAAAGACAGACTTCTTGAATTCGTATTCGAAAAAGAACCACAGCTCATACACACAATTGTGTATATGAATGTGTGCACACGCTACAGGATGGTCGTGCAGAGTGGTCACAGGTACCATGATTGCATAACAAATCATATAGTGTGTAACTAGCTTGAGTGTCAGTAAGGAAATTATTTTAAACTTTTATACTTTCCCTGTCAGCAGCGGATCGTTGTGAGGCTTGCTGCCTATACCCACCTGCTATTACTAGGTGGCAAACCTTTTGGAGAACAAATATTGTGGGCTCATCTCATTCTCTGACCTTCCTGCTCTGGTATGAAGCAAACAAGCAGCAGTCTACATCTTACACACACCTTTTGCGGAAGCAATTATTTAAAACTAAGGGGTCTATTCATGGAGCAGTGAAAAGCGCTTTATTAGTGATAACAGGACATTTCACTGCTTCCTCCCATTCACAGAAGGGGTTACCGTGGAGAAATCTAAGATTTTCCAGCGGTGCCCCAGCTCTGTGTCAGGATTGCTTTTCCCATACACTAGTATGGGGAGAGCGATTCATAGACGCACGTAGAGCTCTGCTTTCCATTCTGCTTTCAACTAATGCATTCGCCATCTCGTTAAAGAGCCTCCTGTGTGGAGAAAAGCAGGGAAGACAGTTGTCTCCCTGCCTTCTCCCTGCTCTCCCTGCCCCCTGCTGCTACAGCAGCCAATCAGAGGAGCCCAGGGCCGGGTCATCTCCTGCTATCTGTCTGCTGCCACAGTGCCCCCTCCCTCTGCCCTACCGCTGCCACTGCTGTAGAATAGATGACCCGATAGGCTGGATCACTACTAGTTGTGGCTCCAGAGGTGGGGCTGCAGCACAGTCCAAAATTCAAATAGGGCAGCCACACCAACTGCCACCCCAAATGCTCCCAAACATCACTGGCCGGGACTTACTGGCAGTTGGCGTGGCTCCCCTATTTGACCTATTAACTGCCGGATCACCACATCTTAACTAGAGATGAGTGGTAGAACCGAACTGCTCATCTGACAATTGATAACAGGAAAGGAAAATACAGTAAATGCAGGAGTTGTTCAAAGAGGACACGACAGGTAGGATGGGATGGATATGGGATGCTGGCGCTTGGCAGTCAGAATCCAGACGCCGGCATCCCGACCAGGTCACAATGCCAACACCTAACAGTAAGTACTTCTAATCTAACCCCTAACCCTATGTCCCCGCAGCCTAAACCTAACCTACCCCCTTAGTGCCTAAACCTAACCTCCCCCTGTAGCCTAAACCTAACCCTCCCCCTACTGCCTAACCCTAACCCCTAAATCTAACCCTTCCTCTAACCACAGTACTTACCTTCGAGGTCCTGTTGGTCGGGATGCCAGCGCCGGTTTTCAGATAAGTGTCTGCATTCGCCCAGCGATCGGAATTCTGACTGCATCCCGGTAGGATACATTAATAAGTTTCACTTGACTGGCCTTGATCCACAGCATACTTAGGGGCAGGGCTGTCGCTAGGGTGGTGCGGCCAGTGCCACCGCACAGAGCGCCACTGTCCCGAGGGCGGAGCCGGCCACCCACCGCAATCTGACATGACACATGCCAGCAGCCTTGCCCCTGCAATTCATTCCATCCCCTCAAGACTATCGGGTCAGGAGCCACAGTATATACATGTCATCGGCCGCACAACAATCGCGGACCGGCGGCCAATCAAAAACAAGAGGTGGCCTTTCAAATTTGGTAGCAGTCTCTAGCCAATCATGGCTTGCGGACCGGCAACCAATCAGAAGCAGCCACGCGGCTTCTGATTGGCCGCCGGTCCACGACCAATCAGAAGCAGCCACGCGGCTGCTTCTGATTGGCTACCGGTCAGCACCGCGATTGGTTTAAACTGCTGCTGCATCTGCCCTCATGCCTTGGTGCTGGGACCCAATACTCCACTGCAGAGAGCCCAACACCAGCGGGAAGTGGAGGAGAAGCAGCTGGTCTTGGCAAGATGTGCCCCTACTTTGTGTTCATCTGCCCATGGAGAGCCCACTGCCAGCCAGGTGGACTGGGAAGGGGAGAAGCAGCCTGTCAGTGTGGATAACAAACATGAACTGAGAGGTACTGGGGGTGAGGTAGTGTGAGGTGCAGCGGGTGAGAGGGAAGAAGGTAGTGTCAGGTCCAGGGAGTGTTAGAGAAAAGTTAAGCTGTAAGGTGCAGGGGTGGGTGGGAGAGGGATGTAGGTAGTGAGAGGTGTAGGAGGGGGGGTGGGAGAGGCAAGCAGAGGCTAATTCTCATGAGAAGGTATCCCAGAACAAAAAGTAGATGGAGTTTTTGCTAGTGATTTTTTTTGAGGTAGTCAGATGAGGTTGGGGGGGGGCACCAATGCTCTCTCCCACACAGGGCACCAAAATGTCTAGTTACAGCTCTGCTTAGGGGGTATTCAGAGGGAACAGAAACTCCCCCTGGGTGCAAAAATTACTGCATAACTTGTATATCATAGGCACTCCATAGGGCTGTGAAGAGATGAGAGGGGAGGGACTAGCTCAGGTGGGATGTAGTCAGGATCCTGATGGTTACAATCCCAACAGTCACAATACTGACAGCAGCATCCAGGCAGTCACAATTCCAACAGATTCCAATGGTGAGTATTAGGGTTAGAGTTAGGCACCAGGGTGAGATTAAGATTTAGGCTGTGGTAGGGGATAGTGAGAGTACGCTGGGAGGGGATGGTTAAGGTTAGACTGCAGAAGGGACGGTGCTAGGGTGTTCTGCTCCCCCCGTTAATAAGGAACATATTTTATTTTATTACCGCAGATGTGTCTTCGCTCTATACCATCATTTCACATCTTGATGGTATAGAAGCAGTCAGAAACACTTTAGAAAGGACAGATATGGACAAGGGGTTATGTAAATTCCTTGTAGACGGGATTACATTTATTCTTAGTAATAATTACTTCAATTTTAATGGTCAATTCTATATGCAAAACATGGGCACGGCCATGGGCACCAGGTTCGCGCCCAGCTATGCCAATCTCTTCATGTCAAGGTGGGAGGAGTTATATGTTTGGAGGGGGCATGGCTGGAGCGCGAATCTGGTGCATTGGTGGTAGTATATAAATGATATACTCTTTATTTGGAAGGGCGAAAGATCAGCCCTTGAGAGTTTTTGTGAGTATCTCAATTCTAATATCCTGAATATTCAACTCTGCTATAATATCAGTGATGTTGTTGTGAATTTTTTGGATTTAACGATTGAGATTAAGAATGGACATCTGACTACATATAACTTCAGTAAACCCACAGATTCTAACACATATATAGAGAGGTCCAATAATCATCTGCCCCAATAGTTAGATGGAGTACCGAAGGGCCAACTTATGAGGTTGCGCCGTAATTGCTCTGATAAAGAAATTTTCCATAAACAAGCTAGTGAAATGACTGGCAAATTTATTCAAAAGGGTTATAAGGTTATAACTTTACACCAGACGATGAAAGAGGTTGCAGTCATGGATAGGAGACTCATTTTAGGGGATCAGAAGAAGGAACGTGTAGAGAACAAGTTTACTATGTCCATTTGTACTACTTTCAATAGGCAATATAAAAATATAGAAAGTATAATCAAAAAGAACTGGAATATTATCTTAAAGGATGAAACCCTCAGGAAAATTCTTACTAATAAACCTAAATTTATATACAGACAAGCACCGACTATTAAGGATTCTTTGGTATCTAGTGCTTTACATATGGATGGTAAAAGGTTTCTCCTGAGAAATAAGGGTTTCTATAGATGTGGTGACTGTAAGCTGTGTAAAGCTTGTCCTAGTAGTTTATCCAAAGTTACTGAATTTAAAACACAAGGTAGAAACCATAAAATCACTGATTTTATTATGTGTCATACACGTTATGCCATATATGCTATTGAGTGTTCTTGTAATTTAGTTTATGTAGGTAAAACCAAAAGGGCATTAAAAAGGAGATGGGCAGAACATGTAAGAAATATTGCAAAAGGTTTGGAAAATTATCCTTTTTCGGCTCATTTTAAAAGCCAACATAATAGTTCACCCAAGAGTATTCAACGATTCTGTGGTATCTCCATTATTAAAGAGAACTGGAGATCAAACAATAGGGATTTACGTTTAGCCCAAACAGAAATGAGATGTATATACAATTTGAATACTTTGAAAGCCCGCAGGTCTGAATCATGATTTTGAAGTTAAATGGTTTCTTTAATTATGTTTTCTATCAAATTTATTTTTATGTTTAGTATTTTTTATTTTATTATTTTTATGATTAATATTTTTAATATTGTTTTTTATATATATGTATATTTAGTGTTTATTTTTTATGTAAATGAATTACTTTTAATCATGGTAATGTGGTTTGATTATGCATACTCAGTAGTAATTATGTAAATGAGGTTCGGATATTCCACCGATGTGTATACCTTTGTTTACGTTTATATTACCATGGTCACCATTTAGCATCTATATAGACGCTGGTCCGGTCACGTGTTTTTTATCATGTGATTCCAATAATCTTTATTCAGTAGTTTTTTAGATGGACAGTGGGATCCGATCACGTGACTGAGGTAATCCTTCAGCATCTTAATAGACGCTGGTCCGATCACGTGCTTTTTGTCACGTGATGTCAACAACCTTTATTGAGCAGGTTTTGTTGGACAGTGGGGTCCGATCACGTGTTTATGGAGAGTCCTGCATCGTAAGAGACACTTTGTTAGTCTCCGCATAATAGTGCTGCGTGACATGTCCGAGTATTACAGTAAGTTGTTTTGCATGGTATTTTAAGTATTATTAGTTTTTTAGCATTAAGCAGCTCACTTCCGGATTTAGACTTCCGGTTTACGGGTTTATAAGCCCGTGTATTTTACCTTTCACTCCACTTTGCAAAAGACATCCGACGGTGTCGAAACATGTCAGGAGGAGTGACATCGGAGGTTTACCTGGTACCTGATTCATAACTGGATTTTTGGCTTACACTTGCGGCAGTAGAATACCCGGGTCTCATCGTTGTCTGTTGTGTCTATCCATTGTGCCTGTTATCACCATCCATCTAGTACGGAGGTTTTACTCCCATTTTTTTTATATTGTTTGTCTATTAAATGTAGTTTTAAATACTACACCATGTGAAGTTTTCTTTTTTTCTCTGAGAGATACTGCTCTTAATGGAGGATAAAGAAACCCTTTTGAGGCTCATTACAGTTATTCTCAAGTAAGAATCAATGTGAGCATCTTGCTGTCTGTTTCATTATTCTATTTGTGTGATGGTTAAAGAAACCTTGATGGGATTTACACTTAACCTCTATAGGTATTCATGTGAGCATTCTCTATAATAGGAGGGCACGTTACATTGGTGGTCCTGTAATTTATTCTACACGGAAGGATTTAAAAGGACATTCATATTTGACCTACTCCCTTTGAAGTTTGCATAAATTTACCTTTTTTTCTAATATATTGCCATCTGTTTATTCATATGTGCTTGGTTGGAGTATTCTACTCAAGAAAATTCCATTACTGCTGATTCCTCTACAAATGGAATAATGTACTGGATTGAACATTTGGCGCAAGGACTTTTTGTCACATTATTGTTTTTATGCCATTTTGACAAGTTAGGGTGACTTGTTTCTGACAAATTCCATGCTGCCTTATTTTGCGCCTTACCTATAAGTTGTTTCTTCTTTTTTTATTGTCTCCTAAACAATGCCCACAGTAGTAGTGCTCCTTATACAATGCTCACAGTAGTAGTGCCCCATATACAATGCCCACAGTAGTAGTGCCCCTTATACAATGCCCACAGTAGTAGTGCCCCCTATACAATGCCAACAGTAGTAGTGCCCCTTATACAATGCCCACAGTAGTAGTGCCCCTATACATTGCCCACAGTAGTAGTGCCCCTTATACAATGCCCACAGTGGTAGTGCCCCTTATACAATGCCCACAGTAGTAGTGCCCCTTATACAATGCCCACAGTAGTAGTGTCCCTTACACATAATGACACCCACCGTCCGACAGCTCCTCATGCTAAGGACTGTGGGAGATGTCATAATGTCTTTCATACACCCACGGCGGGAGCCGGAAGATGGAGCTCAGGAGTGAGCCCTAGCCTCCGGCTGCAGGGAAGGAGCTGCAGGGGGCCCGCTGGTAACAAAATCTCAGTGGGCGCCCGGCAAATAGAAAAGGCGGTGGTGCCTCTCTATCCCATCACCTCCCTGCTGTGCAGGGCAGGTTGACAGCATCTCGATGGCCCTGGTTAGGGTTAGGCTGCAGGAGGGGTGAATTAGGGTTAGGATTGAGGTTTGAATACTTACCAAAATCCATTCAGATGCCGCTGTTGGGGTTCTGACTGTCAGCATTAAGACCACTGGGATCCTGTACCCAACCCATTTTGGCAGCAGCAGAACAAACCAATCTACGTCATCTGGAGATTCCCAGAACATAGCTCAAGAAGGAGCGGAATCTGTAGCTGCCTGCCTGATCTGCTGGGGAATAGGGATGTATACAGGGCCGGCGTGATGCACTCAGTGGCCCTGTGCAGCAGGGAGGTGCCACCGATGCCTTCTCCATTTGCCGGTTCCTTCCCTGCAGCCAGAGCTCACTCTTGAGCTCCACCTTCCAGTTCCCCTGTAGTGTGTTTAGGGGTTGGGAGAGACGTCATGATGTCTCTCCTGTCTTCCAGGAGCAGGCTGGGCTGGGGGCCCGGGGGGAAGATGTCCCTATCCCAGGCCCTTTTACAGGCATTTGGGCCAGTATACAGCAGACTGGGCTGTCCCCAGCAAGTGGATGCAACCCCATGCACTAGACACCACAGCAGCGCGGCTCCACTTCCTGCTCCTCACCTCCAGCCAACACCTCTACTCCTTGATGTGTATAGTCACAGTTCGAGCTCCTATAGCCACTAGCCAACCATCCTCTTACCCCCTCGGCCACCTCGCAGCATGAGCTGATGTAGCCAGCCTCCCTCCACGTGCACCCCTGTAGCCAGCCAGTCCAACCATCCCCTACAGCAGAGGCATAACTAGGTCTTTGGAGCCCAGGGCAAGTTGAAGAACGGTGCCCCCCCTTTACAATAAGAAAGCAAACTGTATATGTGTGCCTATGGTGCACTGGTAAAATGGGCATGGCGTGGCCACTGAAAATAGGGCATACCGACATGACACACCACCCATTTCTCGGCACTCTGAGAACATTACTTTCCATTCCATATGTACCTTACCTATACAGTGTTTCTCACAATATGGAACCTCTGAAGAAATGTATCCTCCATGGGAATACTGCGTCTTCAGTCGGTATTCACTATTCGTGTAGGTCACATCGTCCGAAAGATGCCTGTTTGATTAGGAATATTAATAAGGTCATCATATAACAGCAGTTCAACCAGACTCGTTCCCCCTGTGTCACTTCCCTCCCCCTGCATCTCTCAGCCACACAATCTCCGCCCGCTTCGTCTCTCAGCACACCATCACCTCCCCACCGCATCATCTCTCAGCAACACTATCACTTCCCCCCTGCGTCGTCTCTCAGAACACCATCACCTCCCTACCACATCGTCTCTCAGCACACCATTGTCTCCCCCCTGCGTCATCTCTCAGCAACACCATCACCCCCCCTTGCATTGTCTCTCAGCCACACCATCACCTCCCCACCATGTCATCTCTCAGCCACACCATCACCTCCTCACTGTGTTGTCTCTCGGTACACCATTACCTCCACTCCTGCATCATCTCTCAGCACACCATCACTTCCCCTCTGCGTCATCTCTCAGCACACCATCACCTCCCCTGCTGCGTCACCTCTCAGCACACTATCTCCTCCCCACTGCATCGTCTCTCGGTCACACCATCACCTCCGCCCTGCTTTGTCTCTCAGCCACACCATCACCTCCCCCTGCATTCTCTCAGCACACCAGTACCTCCCCCCTGCGTCATCTCTCAGCCACACTGTCACACTGACACAGATACAGTACACACAGACACACACTGACAGATACACACACTGACACATACACACACTGACACAGATACACACACAATGACACAGATAAACACTGACACAGATACACACAAACACTGACACATACACACTGGCACAGATATACACACACTGGCACATACACTGACACATATACACACACTGGCAAATACACACTCTGACACAGATACACACACTGGCAAATACACACACACACACACACACACACACACTCAGACACACACACTGACAGCCTACACAGAGACCAGCTCCCCCTCAACAGCAGTCCCGCCCCCCATCCCGCTGGGGCAATAGAAACTAATACATACCTGCTCTGGAGCGCCAGGGAGGAGGAATCTGTCACCCGGCAGCAGCTGTCTGGCTACAATATGGCAAGACTGCCTTGGAGAGGCTGCACACTTCTGCTGCAGCTCCCCTTACAGTCAGACCAGCCAGCTCCAGCAGGCAGAGTTGCCTGCTCTTTAAAGTAATTCAGGCACAAAGGTGGCGGCAGGGGGGGGGCATTGCGGGTACGATACCCTGGCTGGCGGTGTCCCCCTCTGCTGGGCTGCCAGTCCAACCCTCCTCCTCAGTGTGCACCCCTGCAGCCAGCCAGTCCAACCCACCCCCTCAGTGTGCACCCCTGCAGGCAGCCAGTCCAATCCCCTCCCCCCATAGTGTGCACCCCTGTAGTCAGCCAGTCCAACCCTCCTCCTCAGTGTGCACCCTTGCTGCCAGCCAGTCCAACCCGCCCCCTCAGTGTACAACCTTGTAGCCAGCCAGTCCAACCCTCCCCTGCAGTGTGCACCCATGTGGCCAGTCTATGGATTTTCTGCCTATGAGAGTAAAATAGCATTTTACTTGCAGTCCAGTCAGCAGCATCGACCACATGATGGATTTTTCTATGTTAAATGTATCTTGCTGCATACTTACGGCAGTACTGAATGTACCTGAAACACACTGGCTAACTTCACTGCAGATAAAATGTTATACTTTTATTCTCAATGTTATTAGATCATAATAAGTAATACTATGTGATTCTACTGTACTTGTTAGGTTTGTAAAATAATTTAACTACTTAAAAGTGTTGGTTTAAGGCTTTTTGCTGCAGTTTTTCTTAGTTTTTTTCCTAAAGCAACCACCCGGAAACCACCCTGTAGCTATCCTGATATATTAGAATAAAGTGTAATTCCATGTGCAATGCATGTGCATTAGTGTGTAAACGTAACAATTATTTGTATATTTTATTTATAAGGCACCATAAATATACACAGCACCGTTAACAGGTTATCAGATCTTAAATACAATACACAGCAGAATGTCATAGCATAAATACCGAACATTAATATTACACCAGATCGGGTAGGACAGGTAATAGGGACATGGGTTGGGCAACTCACTGAAGATAGCAGGAGTCACAGGTGGGAATCAATTCAGTACTCAGTGATCTTGTACCCAACATATAGGCAAGCTGACAGAAGGGGAGAAGGAGACAAGACTGGTGACATGGAGTGTGCTAGGGAAGAACAAGAGGGAGGAGGTCTCTCCTTGTCCATAAGAGATTACATACAGTACTAAGGTGAAAGGAAGGAAGAACAGTTGGAGTGAGAACTAATAAAAAAAATAGTAGGGGATTGGAGCAGTATTTATTTAGGTAGAGGTCTGGTGCACACTTTAATAAAAGGCTTATTTTAAGGGTCTATGGGGTCTATACAGCAATGTTTTTTTTATATAAAAAATACGGAAACTATGATTTCCATATTTTTTATGTAAATTTCCTATTCAATGGGATAATGGAGAAGATAATGTAATTATCTTCTCCACTAATTCCATGCTCGCAGAGTACCACACTGTAGGGATCAGCCATTGATCTCTACAGTGCTTTAACGTTTTTTCCTATTCAGCAAAGCAAAAAGTGTTAAATCACTTGAAAAATATTTACTTTATATAATGTCATTTCAGAATGGAGTTATATGAAGAAAATACTTAAATATCCCAAAAATTGCAGCGACAGAGGGAAATTTTCCCATAAGTCCCTGCAGCATATTGTAACTCCGCCCAGTCTCCGTCCCTGCTTCCCGGTGACCACCAGCAGGTAAGTCCAATTAGAGCCTGTTAAACCTGCCGAAAGTGATTGACATGTGTAAACAGGCTTTATACTAGCCTGTATACATGTACCGTATATACTCGAGTATAAGTCGACCCGAATATAAGCCGAGGTACCTAATTTTACCACAAAAAACTGGGAAAACTTATTGACTCGAGTATAAGCCTAGGGTGGGAAATGCAGCAGCTACTGGTAGTAATCCCTCCCCTGGTACTGCCCCCAGTAGTAATATTCCCCCTCTGGTAGTGCCCCCAGTAGTAATACCCCCTGGTAGTGCCTCCAGTAGTAATACCCCCCTGGTAGTGCCCCCAGTATCAATATCCCTCCCTGGTAGTGCCCCCAGTATTAATCCCCCCCTGGTACTGCCCCAGTAGTAATCCCCCCCTTGGTACTGCCCCCAGTAGTAATACCCCCCTGGTAGTGCCCCCAGTAGTAATACCCCCCCTGTTAGTGCCCCCAGTAGCAATATCCCTCCCTGGTAGTGCCCCCAGTATTACTCCCCCCCCTGGTACTGCCCCAGTAGTAATCCCCCCCGGTACTGCCCCCAGTAGTAATATTCCCCCTCTGGTAGTGCCCCCAGTAGTAATACCTCCTCTGGTAGTGCCCCCAGTAGTAATACCCCCCTGGTAGTGCCCCCAGTAGTAATACCCCCCTGGTAGTGCCCCCAGTAGCAATATCCCTCCCTGGTAGTGCCCCCAGTATTAATCCCCCCCTGGTACTGCCCCAGTAGTAATCCCCCCCTGGTACTGCCCCCAGTAGTAATACCCCCCCTGGTAGTGCCCCCAGTATTAATTCCTCCCTGGTACTGCCCCAGTAGTAATCCCACCCCTGGTACTGCCCCCAGTAGTAATACCCCCCTGGTAGTGCCCCCAGTAGTAATAACCCCCCTGGTAGTGCCCCCAGTAGAGAGATGTAATATAAAAAAAAAAAAACACTTACCTGAAACCCCGCTCCTGGTCCCGACGCTGCTACCGGATCCTCCGGCCGCTTTGCATTATGGGAGAGACGTCGTCATGACGACGTCTCTCCCATTACCCACTGCGGGAGCCGGAAGAAGGCTCCCGCAGTGGGAGCAGCAGCAGCCGATGAGAGTCTGACAGACTCTCATCGGCTGCTGATTACAACAAACACACAACAGCCTCTGGCTCCGGCGGCTGTGTGTTTGGCAGTGTGTAGTGCTGACCGAACTCCGTCCGGTCAGCGCTACACACGCGGTGCAGCTGTGTCACAGAGACACAGTCTGAACCGCGACCCGCATGGTACGCTACTCAGCTGCGTACCATGCGGGCATCACTCGAGTATAAGCCGAGGGGGTGCTTTTTCAGCACAAAAAATGTGCTGAAAAACTCGGCTTATACTCGAGTATATACGGTATATTTATGTGCGATTATATTTAACACTTATATATAAATGCTAAATATAAAAGCACATAAATATACATGTATACAGGCTAGTATAAAGCCTGTATACACAAGTCAATCAATTTGGACAGGCTAGAGCTGTACTTACCCCGTAGGCGGTCACCGCAAGCAGGGACTGAGACTATTCCGGAGAGAATGACTGAGCATGTGCAGAAGAACAAACAAAAGGTATTGTTTTCGGAATCCTGTAAACAATACCTTCTGTGACATCGCAGGGACAGAGTGTTACAGCAACCGCTCTCCCTGTTCAAAATATTGCTGAATAGCAGCAATAAATTATCATAGTTGATAAAAACTTGTGACGATGTTCCCTGATAATATTCTGGGCAACATTGTCACTGTTGCTGAATAGACCCCTATAACTTGATAGATGGTATGATGTAAATATATGTATATATCCACAGTCAGTACACTGTCTGGGTATACAGATTATTTGGGGCTCTATCTACTAACATTATTTTTGCTAAAATAAAGTGAGAAAGGGTGTTTTCACACCCTGTTCACATTATTTTAGTATCACCTAAATTTACTAAAGGGAATTGGAGTAGAGTTTGTAAAACTCTACTCCGAGCCCTAATTATCACATATTTTTAGTAAGCAGATGGTATTTCCCATAATTGTAATGGTAATATGATCTGGCTAGCCTTACTAAAACTAAAATACCGGGGGAAGCCCTGTGATAATAACGCTACCTGGAGATGGCGTTATCCACGGTTACCCCTGGTTTCCCCACCGCACATCCTGCACCCATTATAGATACACCACTGGTATCACCGTAATGTATGAATGATGGACCCTCCATTTCTGACAGCAGCTGTAGCCCTCATAGGTTTCTGTGGAGGCTGCAACATTATCAGATTTACCAAGCTCAGGAATGTGAAGATGGCATTAGCCATTGTACCTGGAACCCTCCTCAGCAGTGACTGGCGCACATGTGCGTCAGTAGACATGTGTGTCAGCACTGCTGGGGTCCAGATAGAGGAGTGAAGTGACCACGATCACTTCACTCCTAAAACATCGCTGGGACGGGTCTTTTGGAGCCCCTGTATGTGTATATTAATACAACACTGAAATTTCCTGAACTGTGCTTTTAGTACATAGGTACACTACATAAAATTATGCAGATACTGCAGTTTCTGCATAATTTTATGTAAAAAACGGCTTGATACATAGGCCCCATATTCTCTATATATTTTTGTTGAATAGAAGAAAATATTTGCAATTAATAAACTAAATCAAAAAGTTAGTTTAGTGAATAACTTCGGATGAGGTTGTCCAGGTGCTTTGGTAAATATACTGTACATTTCACATTTCACTCATACATATTAGTTATACTGATTTAAGTATTTAAATAAACAACCTGCTAGGAGTATGTACATTTTTTTTTATCCTAAAATAATATTTACTTTAGTAGCTCAATTCCCAATGTATTGACTGCACAAATCTAATTGTAAATCACCTAAGAGAAATGTCTGTGTTTAGCCGGGTCACTGGACTTTCTCTAGTGCTCGCCTTACTCATCAGCTGTATCACTGATCGTCAGCCTCAGCCATGTATCACGGATCGCCAGCCTCAGCCATGTATTACGGATCGCCAGCCTGAGCCATGTATCACACAGCTGGCAGCGAATGAGTCAATGGCAGAGCCGTCATTTCGCTCTCCGCTGTGACGCTCACTTCCCCTCTAATGACTGCGTTATTCAGAGGTATTACTTAATGAAGTTATGTACAACGCATTAAAGCACATTAGTGAGTGCGTGTAAGCATAAGGACAGGGTAAGAGAGCGGCCAGTATATGCTCCCAGCTGCGCACCGTGACATCGCTACAGCGGGACAGAGCGGAGAGTGCAGTAATAATGTCCCTCTGAGCCGGATTTAGCGCCAATCATTGACTCGGTGACCTGTGGTGCCTCCCACCTTCCCCCCGCCTCCCTGACAGGGGGACCTGACATTCACCTTCCCCCGCCCCTCTCCCATGCTCACAGTCCGGCTCCTCTATCCCTAATCTTACTGCTCTCACTGCCCGGGGCACAGCAGCGGCGGCAGCGGCACAGAGAGCGCAGGGAGCACCATAACCCGGGAGCAATCACACACACACACACACATAGCCCCGCCAGTGCCAGAGCATGCCGTCTGTGTGTAGCACACTGCCCCCAGCAGCAAGTGACTGGACCGGCTGACAGGGGGGCGCACTGGGGCTCCTATATACATCAGCTGCTCACATTGCTGCTACTGCTGGCACCTAGCATCAGGCTGTAGCTCTCTCCCTCCCTGGGGCTGACCCAAGTCCTTGGGGCAGTGACACTTGCGGGTCCAGGGGAGACTGTCCAGGTTCAGTACCTGTCTGTGTATGTATTACTTGGAAGGGACATTGAGATAATAAAACCTGTCCCATATAATTGTGCTCAGACACAGGGGAGGAAGATGCACTTTGAGTGCTGTGCTTGAAATCCGTGATACCTGGTAAGTAAATGACCCTACAATAATCAAGTCTAACAAAGTTCATGAAGTCTGACACGTTCTGCAATTCATATCTATCTATCTATCTATCTATCTATCTATCTATCTATCTATCTATCTATCTATCTATCTATCTCTATCTATATCAATACATATCTATCTATATATAAAATGAACACATGTACACGTTGTTTATAATTAATCATATATTGCATAGCTACATGTACTGTAAATGCAAATCCAATTTAAACACAGGTTTTTATATTTTTTTTATTTTAGTAATTCTCTATAATACATATACATGGTTGATGCAAAGACAAGTAACCAGTTTATGAGATATTTGATTTACATAAATGCCATCATATTCCAAAGCACTATATTAATGGTGTATGTGGGATGGCACAATTAGGTACAATCCAATGGAAAAATGTGAGGAGGGCCCTGGTCAATATACACTACAGTAGTCTCAATATGCTTTATTTATGTAGTGCAACATAGTCTCATTATGTTATTGGTGTTATATTGATATTGGTATATTGGTAGGTTAATTGTCTTTGGGCAAAATGAAATGAATTTAGATAGTAAGGTCAAATGGGGCAGGAACTGTTGTGAATGATTCAATATTCTCTGGAAAGCAATGTGTAGTATGATAAAATAAATTCTCTGGAAAGCAATGCACAATATAATGGCGCTGTACAAATAACAATAGTAAATAATAATAGTCTACTGATTAGTTCAATCATAAAGATAAGATTAAAGTACTGTAACAAATGACACAGAAAAGCATATTTATTTACGTGTGTTATATAAGAATAGACAGCCCTGTTTCAGTGTATTGTTAACAGGTCCTTTCTAATTGTAAAAAAAAATGGTAACTGAGTTGGAAAGGGAACATAATTTGGTTTATTTTCTAGTTTTATTGTTGTTGTTTTTCTGAATTAATATTGTTTTAATTTTGACTGTTCTTGTCATTACACCTTATGTGTTTATAAATGTATGTAGCTTAGACTGCATTGTATTGTAATACAGAAACTGAAGTACGGTAGCTAAGATTTAATTTAACATGGACATTTTTGTCATTCAAATGTTACAAGACTGATTGATAAAAGCTTTATTATGGAAATTTGTTTTACATGCTGTACTTTAAGAAATATGTTTTTTTCTTACTTATTATTATGATTCTTCAACAAGATTGAGCTTGCATAGATTATTTATTGTGGTTATACTAATTAAATTTCTACATAGGACATTCTGATTTTTTATACCTCTGTATACTTTTTTTAATCTCTACAGTATATAATCCATTTTGACATGTATGTGTATAAATTCTCAAATTAATTTTACTATATAATATTTATATATTAACTATAATAACTATATGATAGATAGATAGATAGATAGACATATCTATCATATTGTCCATGTACACTCAAACATGTACATGCACATGAGAACATACAACTCTAATAGTCTATTAATTTAATATTTCCTGTTCCATCAAGTCATACAGTAAAAGTCAGACTATCTATCTATCTATCTATCTATCTATCTATC
This sequence comes from Taudactylus pleione, assembly GCA_031769625.1. Lineage (NCBI taxonomy): Eukaryota > Metazoa > Chordata > Amphibia > Anura > Myobatrachidae > Taudactylus > Taudactylus pleione. Next base: position 2,442,861 of record JAUIMM010000189.1, read on the forward strand.
TATCTATCTATCTATCTATCTATCTATCTATCTCTTTCTCACCATAAAACACAGTTTGCTCCTTATACTGTACCACACTGGCAAAATATACAAACAAACAAGCAGTGATAAAGGTGTAATACTATTCCATCCACACATTTTTATTAGTTATATAGAGGGGTCAAATGCAATAAAAGTTTTCTAGTGTGTGCCAAACCCTGATAGGATACGATCCTGCAGGGTAAACTTCACAAACTTTGTTTGTATGTGCACCATGGTTTAATTACTGAAGAACCTAATTCACAAGATGTATTTTTTTGTCAGCAAGCCATGAAAACTTTACTAAGTTGTTATTGGTGCCAGATGGCTCGTTTTTTCAGGAGACTTTGTGCTGTACTTGTTCTACAGTCCCAGAAATTACATGGACTTTTTGAACTGTTTCCAGCGTGGTTTGGAAAGCATGAGTCCCTACTCTCAGAGGGATTGCAGGCTAAAGTAATTGTGGTCAGTTTACGTCTCAGTTACTCACTTAACTGACAGTCTTCTCTGAGCTGTAGAAATGACTATATTATTGCCTGGACACTCAGTACTGGCATTTGTTCTACAAATATTTATTTGGTGCCATTTGTCATGTCATTTGTGGAGCTGGTAAGCAGTCTTCACAGTAGTATTTGTATCTCATTTGACAGTTAAGAGAGTTTCTCTACCACCTCTATATACCTTTAAAGACCTATTTTTTCTCACTACAACTGCTATGGAGAACTGAGTTGTAAAGGAGAAGCACTTATGTGTAGAATGAGTGAAATTCTACCTGACACTGAAATTTACATGAAATTAGCCTTGTGGAATGTACCATTGCCATGTCTGCAGTGTCAGTCTCACACGTACAACCCTTCTTACTTACAACAATCACCAATAGATTACCATTGTTTCTTAGTACTGTGCTATGGGTATATTGTAACCCTTTTAATTCTGGCAGCTACAATGCATTCAAAGAGGGCAAATAACTAGTAAAGTCATTTTTAACAGGTTTGTCAGTATACAATTGTGTGTCAACATTTGGGATCTAGCACCAGAATGTTCAAATCCCTATATATGCAAATTCAATAATTATGTACCTAATAAAGTAAATATTGGGATATTAAAGCCACAGAATACTACCAAATTTTTCCTTTACTGTATTAAAGTATGAGATCACATGCCGAGTGGTTTTATACATGTCATGGAAAACTTGTAATATACAGTACCTACTATTTTAAATTTGGGAATATGTTGTTTCTTAACAGGCACAAGTAGAGACAGAGCAAGTTCATTATCCAAGAGGATACCAGTTCTGTTCCACCTATACTGACAGTTCAGCAAGTGACCCTTTAAATATAATCAGTAATCATATGATTAAAAATGACATCAGTACCCACTAAATTTTTTTTATTGTAGATCTCTTCTCTCTCTCTCTCTCTCTCTCTCTCTCTCTCTCTCTCTCTCTCTCTCTCTCTCTCTCTCTTTTTCTCTCTTTCTCTGTCCGTCTGTCTATCCAGAGCTGTGTGTGCATGTGTAAATTTGTTTAAATCACAATTCACTTCAAAATAATATTGTTGTTTTTCTACTATTGTCTACGGATCTGTCAAAACCAATAAGCCAACGTACACACATGTTGAAAAACAAATCCAGTTGAAGCTTTGGTAATTTGTCCTCATTTTATTAACATTTACTAATGCAATAGTCAGTGTCAAAATTGACACAAAATGAACAGTGGGCATAAAGCATGTGTTTGTACACTTCTATGTGCTTACATTATTTTCAGGAAGAAATATTCAGGGAGTGTTTACCAGGCTTTGTTGATGCATGTTAAACCTGCTTTGAACACTTCATTAAAATGCCCATGTGCTTCATCTGTAAGTGTTAAAGGGAAAATATATTAATAGCAGTTGAAAATTTGTAACAAATGATCTGTGAACAGTTGTATCTGTTAATATAGGTTAATATTTGTGTATCAAGAATTGTTAATTTAGTGACAAGAGTTAGAAAACTCCAAGTCTTTAATGAAAGTTCCATTTCTTAGGTGTTGATTTATTGGTGTTAATGTTTGATTGCCAAGCAGTTTGTGCCCTTTACGTCTTATTATGTGCATAAATACTGTGTGTTCTAGAGCCTGCCTTCTGTACAAAACCAGGCACACATTGTCACATTTTTACAACTGTTTACACTTATTTTAATAGCAAACATTTCAGATATGGACAATGAAATTATTTGTGACTTATTTCATACAGCTTAGACATGTTTTTTTTTAAAAGGTAATCACCATAATAAGAAAACGTTAAGTTACCATGTGTAACTAATGACAAAAAACATCGCATAAAAAGTATTTAGAAAAAATAATTAATATACAAATACTGAATAAACAAATGCTATTACAATATTTAACTAACATTCCTTGGCAATTTGTCTGTTTGCAATGTACTAAAAGGCCAGCTATGTCTTTCTGTCTATGTTTGCAGAAGTCATTTTGATGCCTTCATCTGAAAAAGAAAAAAAAAGATCAGTGTTTGAAAACCATGTACTAGTAATACCATATCATGTGTCACAATTACACACAGAAACAAATATTATTAATATTCGTTATTCGCCTTGAAGGTATGCGCAGGGAACTGCAATGTGCAAATCATTTTGCAAACCCTTGCTCTTTAGCATAAATGGTGTACTGCACCCCCAAAGGGGATTTTAGGCTTTGTCATGACAGTTATTTAAAAAAAAATAATGGTTCCTATTACGGAACAATGGGCCTGATTCACAGATGTATGGTATTGTACAGCCAAAGGGAAGCGACTGTGCAACAGTGTACATCTCATTGGCTAATGCAGCAGGAGGCGTCTGGTGTAAATAGACGCCTCCTGACTCCAATTAGGATGGAGTATCGGATCTTCTACAAGACCATTGGCAACCCTGAGGTTACTCAGATTGCCCCTTGCAGCTCTGTAGCCGAGGCCAGGAAGTCTGCATCTTCCACCCCGGCCTTGTCACTCCCAGAAAATGGGGGTGACGTCCACGTTTCTGGGAACTGAGGCCGGCACCGCTGACTCCTCGCTTCCCTAACGGTTTGGGGGAACTGCGAGAGATATCGAAGAAGGAGACCTGCACATGTGCAGTACAGATCCTGTGCAGGTCTCTCACAATCAAAGTAGTACCCAAACCATCAGGTTTGCATTGAAGAATATTTGCATATCAAAGAACATGGCCTTTTTAGCTAATGAAGAGTTTCATAATGTGATTTCTATAATAAATGCACACAATGGAAAGAAAGCCCCCAAAAATTGACAGCTGTCCCCTCATTATGTAACTTGTCCTTTTTTTATTATCAATTTAGAGGACTGATGTTATTTAGCAAATGTTAGCAAAAAAAAAAATGTGTACGAGTAAGCCAGACCTACGCCTAAAGCATATTAATATGTACATCTAGCAGAAACCTTTGTGTTCATATGAAGAGAACTTGATCTTGTGTAATAGATTTGCCACTTTCCCACTATTCAGATTTAGCTGTTTTTCCCAGAATATCAGAATCTCAGACCTTGACAAACAGTAACATACATTACTACCCGCTAGGCTACATAGGCACCCTACATAGGCCTTATATCATCCAAAGTGTTACTGAAATAGAATGGATAGTATGGGACTGTACTAGAACATGAGGATTGTGCTGTACAATGAGCATAAAAAAGGCAGAGGCTTGTACAGGGTGCATAGGCCTGTATAAAGGCACATGGCTGTATGGACCATGTAATTCTTAGCAGCACTGTAACAGGGCTTTGTGGTGCCCTGTGCTGGCCACGCCCCCTCGGCATGACGCCGTGATTTCCTGCCGAGGGGTGGGGCCACTAGCGACCAGAAGAACAGCTGCACCATGGGAACATCTTCAGGATGCTCCGGGGTGCTGTAAAGGCTGCAATGTGCATGTCTGGTGCATCCAAAGGACACTACGGTGTCGCTGCAGCCGTGACACTGGCTACAGGGTGCCATTCCAGGCCCCATACTAGCCAGATACAGGGACCGTGGGGCAGCACCCACAGGGACCGTGGGGCAGCACCCGCAGCGCCCTGCACACTCTGTGGTGGCACCGCTTGCACAACCATAGTTATGGCCCTGATTTCTAGCATCTGAACTTATTCTGTAGGGCTTTATAAATATGGTGCAAATGTTACTCAAATGCTAAACCATTATAAATGGATCATAAGCATTCATTCATTTCAGCAGGACTAGACTTGTATATACTTACACATAGGTTGCTACAGTATGCTCTGTATAGTATATTTGTACTTTTAGACAGGGGAGTAACCAGAACTTTGAGGGCCCCATAGCAAAATTTTGAAGGGGCCCCGCCTCAATTCTTCTAGAGAGACATCTCTCTTCACAGTGGATGTTCATTTTATGCCCCATAATATTGCCATAGTTAATTTTACACACCATACAGTAATAGTGACCTAGTTCATTTTATGCCCCATTGAAGTGCCCTAGTTCACATTATACCATACAGAGCCATCAGTTCATATTTTACCACATTGTATTCTACCCTATTTCACAATATACCACATTGTAGTACTGCCAATACACATTATTCCACACAGTACCTCCAGCTCACATTATGACAGACAGGGGGCATTGAGTAACCAGCTCCTACCTGAGAGGAATACTTCCTAATGCAGGAAATTCCACTTTGTATAGAGATCTTCTTAATTTAGGCACACTGACCCATTCTGGCTGTAAACAAGGAGAACCTATTCTCCAACAATGCTGGGCTTACTGATTAGCTCATCTGTATCTGTGAGTGTGAAACAGGAGCATGGGAGTTAGATCATAGAGAGACAGATATTGCCACTGATAAGTCCCTCTTTTCAGGCACGGGCAATGGGGAACCAATTTTTTAGCAGGATCCAGGACCACCTTAGTCTATGGACCCCATACCAATGGCACCGTTTGCTCCCACTACATAATCGTAGCGACCATGCTTTTAAAGTATGTCAACATCTAGTTTTTAAAATATATATGTTTTGTTAAATGTATGTGGGGTGGTATTTAATGTGTATGAACTATAGCAAAAGTCCAAAATGATTAATCTCATACAGTGCTTCATTTATGATGTGTGGATATGTTGTAGTGCTGGCCATAATAACACATTGTTTAGCTGAATGTTTACCTGGTGGTGAATTTTATTTGTAGGCACAATATTTTGTACTCAGGGCCTGATTCAGAGGCGCTTGCTGTTTGCGAGTGCTTGCTCTGAATAAGGGCGTTTTGGTTTTATTTCGGTTTCGGCCTCCAGGCCACTCGCAAAGCTGTGGGTGACCACCCACAGCTAGTGCGAGTGGCCTGGCGATGGTCACAATTATCGCGACCATCGTGCTTGCGTCGAAACCGTGCTGGAGGGTCTCAGCTCCCGCAAGCCTGAGTGGACTTCCTGCTCTAACACTCGTGATGTCAGTAGGGCTGCCCACAAACGGCACGCGTTCCTAAGGGAACATCGGCGTTTGTGCAGCCACCCCCCCCTCCCCGCCTACAAAACGGGGCGAGCTATCAATCAACATCGACAGCCGCCCCATCTTGTAGTGAGCTCCGGAGCTCCGGAGCTGCCGTCGCTCGCTGGGGCTCGCGCATGCGCACGCCGGAAGTGGCGCATGCGCAGTGGGGGAACATCGACCCACTTGCGAGCGCTGTGCGCTCACGAGCGGGCCTGAATCAGGCCCTCAGTACCTGTCAATTGATAGATTTTTATACGAACTTGTACTATGCATTTTGTTTCAGGTCACATTATTTTGTTGATTATGGGAACATAAGAAGTAAAACAGTGATTTGGTGACTATGGAAAGACAGTGTTGGCCTTCTGGTTACTGTAAATTGGTTGCCCAAATTTGATCTTTGCTGAGGGCCCAGTGGACCTTTTTCCTCAGTGAATTCTTCATCTGTTGCATGTAATGCTTCAGCACACCCTCATTTCTTTTGTTAGACCCTTCTCATTTTTTTACTTCAGCCATTGGCTCCTTAGTTTATTTCAATTCAGCAATCAAGATGTGTTTTTTTTTTTTGCAAGAATGTTTCTGTCCATTTTGCATGCGGGTTTCAGCTGAATGGAGCAGCTTGGAAGAATAAACTTGCACTTTTTCTTTTTATCATGTTCTCCACCTTGCCCTGTTGTGACAGTTGTCTGCTGAATAGCAACTGTGTGCAAGCAGAATGAATATTACTGAATGGATCGTACAGCAATCAGCATTCATTAACTGTCTACCTAAATTCCCTTCCACTCAAGTCTTTAAACATTCTTTCATCAAATGAATTATTTGAAGTAGCTACTTACACAGTCGTTCACTGCTCCCAAAGTGACAGCACTTGTATCACTACCCACTAACACTGTAGACAGATGTTAGCAGCCTGTCAGTCTAAAGGGGGGTATCCACTAGACGATAAAGTTGAACGATTGAACGATAATGATAAAATCGTTCGATAATCGTTCAAACATCGTTTGAACATCGTTTGCAAATCGAGCAGTAATTGTTTCTAACGATGTACGATGCGCGCTCCCGCTGGTCGTTTGATCGTCTCCTCCATCGACTGAACATGCAGGTCAATTTCACTTGATTGCTTACAAATCGTTTACACATCGTTTACACATCATTTACACATCGTTCACGCTGAACGATCAAACGATGAACCACTGTCTGCCCACTATAGCTGAAAGCTCTCAATCACAGATTAAAACAACATAGTTTATTGTTAGATCTTTTGCAAATCTTTTGCAAATCTTTTGCAAATTGTTCAGAGTGGAAGATCATATTTCAAGGGAAACTTCAAGGGAAAATCGTTAAGAGGTTGGACAGGGATAAAATCGTCTAGTGGATGCCCCCCATGCCATGATCTATAGATTACAAATGCAATGTAACTATGTAGATATACCAATGGCAACAATAATCAATGTACATTTCTTCATCATCACACAAGAAAAAATAAACATGAAATTAACTTTGAATTGCTTTTTGCTGGACAGCAGTTTATAAAAAATATTCTTTATTTTAAGCATATTGGAATTGCAATATCTGATGTGCAGATTGTATTTGATGTGTAGATTATCAGGAAAAGTTTGGTTACTGTATGCAATAAGTGGAACTCTTGAGCCAAGAAATACAATATGCTGGACAACTGGATCTACAATGCACTTTTTCTACATAGTGTACACACCAAGTATTTACTTTTTTTTTTGCAATAGAACATTAAGTATAACTGTTTTCTGTCCATCATGCATGCTTATTCATTCACTACAGCACACTGAAAAAACATTGCTTACCTCAGCCACTTAATATATTCCTATAGCTTGTAAGCATGGCATTCTTTCCTATTTGTGTGTTTGTCAACACCTGGTCTTGTTCTGTTGGTTTTATTTCCAAATGTAAAGTGCTACTGAATATACTGCTACTATAGACGATAATGGTAATGAATAGTTGTAGAAGCTGGGTTGTTTTTAGCTCATAGGAAAGCAAATCTGTGGCTTCACAACCGTTGGCATTTATTAAAATGCGCTTTACAAGCATTTTTAACATCTGCAAAATATACACAAATAGGTCTGATATTATAAAACATAGGGGGTCATTCAGACCCACTCGCGAGCGGCAGTACGCTCGCAAGTGGGTCGATGTTCCCCACTGCACATGCGCACGACGGAGGGAGCTCCGTCGTGCGCATGCGCGAGACCCGGCAAGCGACGGGCTTTCCATCGCTCGGGTCTCGCACCAAAGGGGGCGTGCTGTCGATGTTGATTGACAGCAAGCCCCCTTTGGTGGACGTGCCGGGGGCGTGCCTACCAGACGGAGGCGTTCCCATGGGAATGCCTACCGTCTGAAGCCGGCCCCACTGACATCACTAGTGATGTCAGTGGGAGTGATTTTGCTCTGATAGAGCCAAAATCACTCCTGGGCTTGCGGCTGGGAAACCCTACCGCAGGGTTTCCCTCGCAAGTCCGATGGTCGCGATGGTCAAGACCATCGTGACCATCTTTTTGCATGCTCGTATATGCTGTGGGTGGTGACCCACAGCTATACGAGCGTCCAGGAGGACGCTCCATTTTAATGGAGGAGGGCCCTGATTCAGAGCGTCCGGCTCTGAATCAGGCCCATAATTTCTAATTACCTTACCAATTTGCCATCTTTATTTATCTGCATTACATTGTGTTGCAGTGTATGTAATAATTATGTCAACATTCAGAATGTTGTCACTATAATGTCGACATGGTCTGAATGTCGATATTTATTTACCAGTTATTTATATAGCGCACACATATTCCGCAGCGCTGTACAGAGAATATCTTACCATTCACATCAGTCCCTGCCCCAGTGGAGCTTACATGTTGACATTTTAAGATTGTTGACATTCAATGTCATCATTCACAAGGATGACACTGACATAATGTTGACATTGACAGAATGTCAAAACATAATTTTAGGGTTAGACTTCAATTAGGGTTAGTTTTAGTTTAAAATACTGTTGTTGACACTCTGATGACATTCTGGCATTGTCAACATTATGTCTGTGTTGACACGTTAAATGTCAACCTACTGAACCTGTCGATATCCTGAATGTCCTAGATGCAGTTACATGTAGTAATGCGAATAAAATACACATAGCATTCTTAAAATTGCTACAGCGATCCAATGTAAAAAAAACATCAGTGGGTTTGGTAACATTAAAACAGTTTTTTTCTAGTGTCTTGCTTGATTACATGCATCTTACATAAGAAAGGAATCCCTGCACTGTTAAAAATCAAAACACAGCATCTGTATATTATTGCTGCTGGAGACTTTTGCACACCGTTGCCACAGCTGGGGTGTACCGCTGTTTGTGATTTATATTGGAGCATCCCATTATCTCTGTGTGTATTCAGCACATCCACCGGTGCCTCTCCATTCCAGTGTCGCAGTTGGGGCTTATTGTTGGTGTAGGAGCACCTTACATGCCGCCATCTTAATGGCTTTTACATCCCCTGAGCAGCGCTGTATTATATGGCCACTACTATGTATGTGTCAGACTGAGGAGTGTGTCATTCAGTCTGAGGACATTCTGGTATCTAAACATCCACTGTAATTGTGTCTGTTTTATTACTACAGGCTACAGTTAGGGCCAATTAGTTCCTTCTATATACTGTGAGAGCGAAGGGCATATCTAGAACTTTATGTGCCCCATAGAAAAATTTTGAAGGGGCCCCTCCCTTACTGGGCACACTTCGCACCCCCCCTTACTTCTGGGCATATTTAACACCCAACCACTTACTGGACACACCTAGCACCCACCCTCCTTTCCCTTACTGGGCACACTTAGCACCTTCTCCCTTACTGGACACAGCATCCCCCTCCCTTACTGGGCACACTTAGCAGATCCCTCCCTTACTGGACACAGCTAACATTCCCATTCCTTTCTAGGTACACATAGCACCCCAATCCCTTACTGGGTATACTTGGCACCCAACCACTTACTGGGTACATAACACCCCACCCTCCCCTCCCTTACTGGGCACACCTAGCACCCCACCCTCCCCTCCCTTATTGGGCACACCTGGCACCTTTACTGAACACACTTAGCATACCTTCCCTTACTGGGTACACCTAGCACCCCACTCCCCTCCCTTACTGGGCACACTTAGCACCAACAACCTCCCCCTCCCTTCTGGGCGCACCACAGACATTCCTCTGTGTACAGTAAGTCAGCCAGCCAGAGAGCCACCTGTTGCTGGCTGCTTTTCTTCTGACTTCCCACTGGCACCCACCAGCCACACAGACCTACCACACAGCATGGGCGCCTGGGCGGAGTACCTTGGTTTCTGCCCTCTCCAATCACCATCACTCCTGCCGTTGCATGTGGCCCCAGCCTGACATCAAGAAAGTCCTTCTGGCAAAGGGGATCTAGCGATAACCCTCACACTGCCGCTCAGGGGCAGATCTAACAATTAATCCTGACTCCTCCCCTCTTTACTCATTACACCTCCCACTTCGAGTCTTGGGTAATTGCTGGGCTACCAAATGCTAGAGAACCTGTAAAACCCTATATAGAAAATGTTCCTATGTATTTACCACAGTCACTGCAGCACTATCCAAAAACACTTCTGCAAACCTGGTGCAAACATTAAACCATCGCCTGCGGGGGGGCCAGGTGTTACCCCTATCTACTCCTCCCAGAGTACCAAGTGTTACCACATCTCTGCCCCACACCACCCAGTGCCAAATGTTTCTCCCTCTGAGCCCCGCACCACACCGTGCCAGGTGTTATCCCCTCTCTACCCCACACTACACAGTGCTAGGTGTTACCCCCGTCTCTGCCCCACACTACTGTACACAGTGCCAGGTGTTACCCCCTCTCTGCCCCACACTACAAAGTGACAGGTGTTACTCCCTCTCTGCCCCACACTAAACAGTGACAGGCATTACCCCCTCTCTCTGCCCCACACCACACAGTGCCAATTATTACCCCCTCTCTGCCCCACACCTGTTACAAGTCCAGTCCAGGACTTGTCTCCTGCCAGTATTCCTCCTGCTCCTGACCATGCTTCTAGGTTGCCGGTTGCTAGGAGACTCAGACGTCAGAGGATTTCACATGTTTCCTCCTAGTGTTGCCTGATTGGCAGCTGATCCTATATTTTCTACATGCTGCGTGTATTCTACTCACCGACTTTTAAGTGACCCAAGTACCCTGGGTCCAAGCATCGCTGTCTACAGAGCCTCCAGGCCATACAGCTATCCTTCTATACTACGGTTCAAGCATCACTGTCTACAGAGCCTCCAGGCCATACAGCTATCCTGCTTCTATACCACAGTTCAAGCATCGCTGTCTACAGAGCCCTCCAGGCCATACAGCTATCCTGCTTCTATACCACAGTTCAAGCATCACTGTCTACAGAGCCTCCAGGCCATACAGCTATCCTGCTTCTATACCACGGTTCAAGCATCGCTGTCTACAGAGCCTCCAGGTCATACAGCTATCCTGCTTCTATACAGTGCCAGATTAATGTCTACATGGGCCTGGAGCTGAAATTTATGAAGGGCCTATTGTGCGTCGCTGCAGGAGGTGTGACAAGTGCTGCAGACTGATAATGTAAGGTCATGAACCATTGTGGTTTACATAGGGCTGTGGGTGTGTTTAGTTCCATGGAGGGTATAGTTGGGCCATACATGCCTACCCTCCCGGTTTTCACGGTAGGCTACCGATTTTTCGGGTAACCCCCCCGCACTTCCTAGTGAAGTGGGCAGAATGGGGAGAATTTCCGAGGTGATCGCGGGTCCCTGTGTAGGGAGCGGGGCTTAATGACGAGATTCTTAATGAATTGTGCCATTTAGCCCCGCCCCCTATGTAAATGTGCGCCAATCTCTGTAATTTACGGCAAAGGGGGCGGGGCTTAATGGTTGCGAACCGTCAGGCTCCGTCCACATCGCAAATTATTCCGGTCGCCCAGGTCGCGACGTGACATCACTAGAGGGCGCCATAGCCGCGATCTGCTGCAACTCCGGTCTCTGCACGTGGTGAGGCTTGTGGAACACCCTATAAAGCTTGGTAAGTTACATCTTTTAATTGTTGTAGGTGATATATTGATTTTGTACATCCTGACGACGGTGCTGTGGGCACTGCAACGTTGATGTTTTATATGGAGATGTGATTAAGATTTTTCTACAAAATCCTCTGAGTGCCGTCCTGCTCCTTTTCTGTATTAAGTGCTTACTTGGCATTTTGGACTGTGAACACTGGGGTTATAGTATATTGGATTATTGAGTGCTGGATGTGTGTTATACACATTCTCTGAAAATGAGACACGGCACTCGTATTCTCTATTCAAAGATGCAATATCCAAGTGTAACACATTCTGTCAATGTTTCAGGGCCTCCACCCTTTCATCAGGACACCCTTTACACATAAACCTCAGGATATGTGTAAAGTGTGTCCTTATAAAAGGGCGGAGGCCATGAAAGGTTGACAGATTGGGGGCGATTCTAATGTTTTTAGGTCATGATAATTAACGAGCGACCCGTTTGATATTCAATTGTTCTGGGCGCTCATTAATTATCACTCTCTTCGCCGTCTGAGACGAGGTTTAGCCGTGTAAAACGGCTAACCCCTCTAGAATTCTGGTAAGGGCGCGCTAACTGCGATTAGCGCGCACGAACCAGGGTGTTTCACACTCATTTGTGCTCGCACCCTGCTGAGTGTGTGCAGAAATGCCGACGTCAGCGGCTATCGTGCCCTGACAGAGCAACAATTGAATTGCTCTGTCGAGCGTCTTAAAAAAAAAAGCCGACGGCAGAACATTTGAATCGCCCTCAATTTGTTAATACACTTGGATATTGCATCTTTGAATAGAGAATACGAGTGCAGTGTCTTTTTTTTGAGAATGTGTATGCAGCTTATTTCACAGAGGCATCGGGTCCAGTAAATTGGCTCTCATACCATCTGAGGGCACCCAGGCAAGTACGTCATTTACAGTGGAGTGCTGGCGTGATTTTTGTGTGTATATACACACACATTATATATATATATATATATATATATATATACACACACAAAAATCACGCCGGCACTCCACTGTAAGTGAAGTACTTGCCTGGGTGCCCTCAGATAAAGCATGCAAAAACAGCGGCACTCGCAGGACTATTTATTATTATTATTATTATTATTATTATTATTATCATTTATTTATATGGCGCCACAAGTTTTCCGCAGCGCCTTACAAAGTACATAAACAAATAGATTGATATACAGTGACTTACAGTACAGTACAGTACAATACAATACATTACAGGACATGGATAATGTACATTGCTACATTCACGACCATAACAGCCAGATAAGCAACAATGCAAAGCAATCAAGTGTTCGGTGCTCTGGTAGAGAGTAAGAAGTAGATGAAGGTATAGTAAGGAGATGCACAAGAGGGTAGAGGGCCCTGCTCATAGGAGCTTACATTCTAAGGGACTAAATAAATGAGACTCACGACTCATTCTTGATAAAAGTCGTCCTGACTGAAACGTCGAACACAGACATATTGGAGTCGTGAGTCTCATTTATTTAGTCCTGCGAGTGCAGCTGTTTTTGCATGATATATATATATATATATATATATATATATACACACACATATATACATCCATATATATACACACATATACATACATATATATACAGACACACACACACACATATATATATATATATATATATATATATATATACATAAATATGCGCATATATACACTCACAAATAGACACATAAATGCACAGTGGCCAGACATACACTGACCTGTGCAAAGATAACCTGGATGTGCTTGCCTGACTGCCTGCTACTTCCTCTCCTGACTGAGCTAGTCCGACTGGTTGACACTTGACACAGCTTCACAGCAGGACGATTGGGAGGGGGCGGAGCTTCGGTTGACTCGGGGACGGAGCTTCAGCAGGTCCGAGGTGGGCGGGGCTTTAGTCGGCCATTCTACCAGCGGAGAGGGGCGGGGTCAAGGGGGGTATGAGACCGCGATTGTGGCTAACCGTCGGCCGAGAGGTGAGGGAGCTGGGCAGTGAGCGTTGCTGTTGCTGGTGACAGAAAAAAAAAATGTTTTTTTTTCTGTCTGCACTGCAGCCTGTGTATGCTCTTGGCCTATTTTCAAAGGGAGGCCTGGAGCTGTAGCTCCACCTGCCCCATTGTTAATCCGGCCCTGCTTCTATACCACGGTTAAAACATCACTGTCTACTAAGCCCTCCAGGCCATACAGCTATCCTTCTGTACCACAGTTCAAGCATCGCTGTCTACAGAGTCCTGCAAGCTATACAACTATCCTGCTTCTATACCACGGTACAAGCATCGCTGTCTACAGAGCCTCCAGGCCATACAGCTATCCTGCTTCTATACCACGGTTCAAGCATTGCTGTCTACTGAGCCCTCTAGGCCATATAGCTATCCTGCTTCTAAACCACGTTTCTAGCTACGCTGTCTACTAGGCCCTTCAGGCCATACAGCAATCCTGCTTCAACACCACGTCTCAAGCACGCTGTCTACTAGGCCCTCCAGGCCATACAGCAATCCTGCTTCAACACCACGTCTCAAGCACGCTGTCTACTAGGCCCTCCAGGCCATACAGCAGTCCTGCTTCAACACCACCTTTCAAGCATCGCTGTCTACTAGGCCTTCCAGGCCAAACAGCAATCCTGCTTCAACACCACGTTTCAAGCACCGCTGTCTTCTAGGCCCTCCAGGCCCTACAGCAATCCTGCTTCAACACCACGTTTCAAGCACCACTGTCTACTAGGTCCTCCTGTCCATACTGCAATCCTGCTTCTATACCAGGTTTCAAGCATTGCTGTCTGCTAGGCCCTCCAGGACATCCAGCAATCCTGTTTCTATACCACGTTTCAAGCGTTGCTGTCTACTAGGCCTCCTGGCCATTTAACAACTTTAGTTTGGACTGTAAACCTACAGTATATTCTATTGACTGTCCTATGGTTTCAGCTCCTTATTGCACCATTGACATGTTGTGTTTTCACTGGTCCATCATATCATTTATTGCCATGATTTAACTATACTTCTTGTGTTTGTTCTTCGATGTGCCACGTATCTCCGAAACCTCCATCTCGGCCCTAGCAATTGCTAGAGGATCGTAACATTATAGCTGACCAAATCTTTGGACTACGATGGAGCATACGCAGAACCCAGCACAAATTCTGGCAGCTCAAATTCAGACTCTCACTCAAAAAGTTAATGAACTCTCACTTAAAGTTGAAGATGTCCGTACCTCCTCGTTACAAGCTGCTCTTAAGGAGCACAAAATGAACTTGCCTGATCGTTTCGCTGGGGACAGAAGCTTGTTTGTGAATTTCCGTGAGAGTTGTAAACTTTATTTCCGCATGCGTCCAATCTCTTCTGGTTTTGAGACACAAAGAGTTGGACTTATTATTTCTCTGCTTCAGGGTGATCCGCAAACATGGGCATTTGGACTGCCTTCCTCGCATGTTGCCCTTCAGACTGTGGATGCCTTTTTCCTTCAGCTGGGCCTGTTGTTTGAAGACCCAGATAAGGTATCACTTGCAGAATCCAAGCTTCGCTCTCTTAAACAGGGACAAAAAGCTGCAGAGGATTATTGTTCTGAATTTCGTAGATGGGCAGTGGAATCAGGCTGGAATGATTCGGCTTTGCGTAACCACGTTTCAAGCACCGCTGTCTATTAGGCCCTCCAGGCCATACAGCAATCCTGCTTCAACACCACGTTTCAAGCACCACTGTCTATTAGGCCCTCCAGGCCATACTGCAATCCTGCTTCTATACCAGGTTTCAAGCATTGCTGTCTGCTAGGCCCTCCAGGACATCCAGCAATCCTGCTTCTATACCACGTTTCAAGCGTTGCTGTCTACTAGGCCTCCTGGCCATTTAACAACTTTAGTTTGGACTGTAAACCTACAGTATATTCTATTGACTGTCCTATTGTTTCAGCTTCTTATTGCACCATTGACATGTTGTGTTTTCACTGGTCCATCATATAATTTAGTAAACTGCCATGATTTAACTATACTTCTTGTGTTTGTTCTTCGATGTGCCGCGTATCTTGAACACCTCCATCTCGGTCCTAGCAATTGAGGATCGTAACAACACCACACATTGCCAGGTGTAACCCCATCTTTGCCCCATACTAAACAGTGACAGGTGTTACCCCCTCTCTCTGCCCCACACCACACAGTGCTAGGTGTTACCCCCTCTCTGCCCCACACCACACAGTGCTAGGTGTTACCCCCTCTATGCCCCACACCACACAGTGCCAGGTGTTACCCCCTCTCTGCCCCACACCACACAGTGCTAGGTGTTGCCCCCTCTCTGCCCCACACCACACAGTGCCAGGTGTAACCCCCTCTCTGCCCCACACCACACAGTGCTAGGTGTTACCCCCTCTCTGCCCCACACTATACAATGAAAGGTGTTACCCCTCTCTGCCTCAAGGTATTACGCGCTCTCTACCCCACACCCAGTGCCAGGTATTACCCCTCTCTACCCCACATCACATAAGTCGCTCTCCTACTAACCTTGCTAGTTATGACCGGTCTCAGGTATTGGGCCAGGACTCCCCTCATAGCCTCCTGGGCTACTTGTGCTGCTGCTGCTGGTGTGCAAGGAATGCTCGCCCCTCCAGCAGGCAGAGAAAACAAAGCATTGCGCTGGATGCAGGTGGAGACAGAAAGGCACTGCAAGGTGTGGCGTGTCAGTCCTTCCCAGCAGGCAGGGTCCTCCAGGGAACACTTCCCTGTGATGGCTGCAGTGTGCGGTGAGCGCTGTTTGCAGGGGAGGTGGGCCCGTGGGCCAAGTTCAGGTGACTGGCCCCATAACTGGCCGCATCTCTTGCACCCTGGTGAGAAGCACTTGTTATACCAAGAATGTTTTTATATATATATTTTTGTGAAGCTCCACTTTTTGATTATTGTCTATCTGAATTTGTTGCAGTTGCAACTCTAATCATAAGAACATATTTCGTCTGCAGCAGAGGTGATATTGATATGTTCTATGCCTAAGGTTTGCATGCATTTGTACAATACAGATGTGCATTTGATTAGTGTGGATATTATTTGTATACTGACTTTCATTTTACATTATTAAATATTTTTATTTTATCTTTATTTTTTTTAATATGGTGTGTCCTGATATCTTTATTATATCTGTCATATCAGATGTGGTGTTTTGATTTTTAAAAGCACAGTTCCTCATCAGGTATTATTTACAACTATTAAAACTTAGGGGCATGTATGTTAAATAAATGTTTTTAATAAAACCATATGGGTATGACAGATCTGCTTCCTAACATCGACGCAGGTTTTTTTTTTACTGTTGATTGATTTTTAGTAACCTATAACTTTAACAAAAGAAAAGTTTTAAAAGTATAGGTGCCTACTTATTAAGGATATTCTTTCCTAAAATAATGCGGAAATGGCGGTTTCCAAATGATTTAAGTATTAGGGTTATTTAAGAAAGCCTGATGCAGGAGGTATCAAATTTATCTCCTGCATTAGGCAAACTAACGCAATGGGGTCTGCGGTTTGTCCAATCTACAAAGCCTGGCCCTATTACCTACTGCCATCTTCAGACTAGATGGGCCAAGTGGTTCTTATCTGACGTCAAATTCTATGTTCTATGTTTCAGAAGGTGTTTTTAGATGCTCTGTCCCTGATCCATCCCCGGCATGCGAAATTAGAACCAATAGTCTAACTATACTTTCCAAGTGGTTACTAGCCTTTTACTATACATTATTTATGACCACTTCTGATATGTTCCTGTATGTGCTATTGTAAATATTTTTAAATGTTCTTTCTGGGTTGAAAAAAAAAACAGCAAACAACTGATGGCCTATTTGTAGAAGAATAAAAGCAATTTAAACTCAGCGGAGAAAAAAAAATAGTACTTTGTTAACACAAACCACTAATCCGTATGTTTTGTCATTTATTGACACATTGATGAAAATTAGACACAAAATTTAGCTCTGGAGTTATCCATGGATTAATACTTCTAACAATATATAACTGAAAAATGGCTACTGAAGGTGATGACAGTCTCTGGCACATTTCTCTTTACATGCTTAGAATTGTAATAAACAAATATTTCCCAATGTGTTCTGCTTTTGTATTGACACTTGGCAGTCATGATTCCAGGTGTTTAATGTGTTTACTGATAAATTAACATCAAACATTGTTAAATTGTTCCTTCTCACAATTGTACAAATCTCTGATAGTCATGTGTATATAACATTTGTCTGACCTTTTTTTTTTAGGATTAACTGTAATATTATACAAATAAAATATTGTGAGTCAGTCTCTCAAAAGTGAAGTTAAATCTAAAATGGTGTTAAGAATTGGCTTTTTTTCTAACAAATAAAACACCTTGAAGGAGTTCAGCTTACTCGAATTTTTTTGGCTTATACATGCCTTCTGCAATTTTCATTAAATTCACTTTTATTTTTTATTTTTTTGTAACTTCCTTTTGTGCCAAGTCTATATGCCATCAGGCAGAGTTGTTTACTTTGATTACCTGAGAAACAACATAAACTTGCTGTCAGGATACAATTGAGCACAAAAAAACCCACAGATTATGGTTTGAATTGATCTTGTTTTCTGTAGGCTGCATTTCTCCAATCTTTTGCTTATTTACTTTTTATATCCCCTCCAATTTTTATACTACTATTGCTAATGTTTGAGAAAAATGTACAAAACATAATAATATATTATAAATACAAAAACACTACAAGATCATGTGCAAACATAGCTGAAAAGAGCAGAAGACCAGAATAGAAATCTATTTTGTAAAAAATTGCAGAAAGGCAGCAGTAAATAACATCTTTCTGATGCAGTACAATCCCTAAAACTCCATTCTCACAAACATTATGTAGATCAATTGCACTTTAAAATAAGTGGCGTCTATTAAATTTGCTGAGCCAAACATGCATATTTCAACATTGTACCTGTGAGCTAGAAGATGCAGTGATGCCTGGAATTCCAAAGCTGGGTACCCACTATAAGATATATTGCTATGAGGCAGCTTGGAACGAGATAGCATAAACATCGTATAGTGTGTACGTCTGATCCATCGTGATCTACGGTCGTTTATAGCATCGTCCCATCTGCTGTTCTGCACAGCAGATGGGACAATGCAATGAACAATATGGTGCTGTTGCATGCAGCATGTAACGACATATCGAGCCGCCGTACACTGGAACATGAAATGTGTTTTGTGTGCGTGATGTACAGTATCATTACATCGCATTGCGCCATCATAGTGTGTACACAGCTTAAGAAACTGTTAGGTTTATCTTCCCATCCCACTTTATATTTAGTGTTACCTTCTCTACAGTTGTTAGATCTCAAGATTCACCTTTAGTTTATGCTTCAATGCTTCTGCAGTAAACTTGATGATTGTCACAAGGGAGAGATATATAGTGTTAGTTTACGCTATTTTAGCATGTTTGTAATACATTATGAAATGAACTGTGAGTTGTAGTTTACTACCATGAATATTGCACATAGACCTTTTCCAGTAGGAATGTAATGATGTATAATTAGTCACTAAGTTTATATAGTGACTAATTAATAGAAATTACATTATTGATGGGTGTTCACTGGTAGGAATAAATACAACCCTGCCTAAAAATTCACTCTTAAGTTATGAATTAAGGGCCTTATTCAGAGCCGAACGGTCTGACGAGAGCGCTCGCTCTGAATCATTGCCCTCCTCCATGAAAATGGAGCGTCCTCCTGGACGCTCGCATAGCTGTGGGTGACCACCCACGGCTTATGCGAGCGTCCATGATGATGGTCGCGATGGTCAAGACCATCGCAACCATCGGGCTTGCGACGGAGTCCCTGCGGTAGGGTCTCGCTGCCGCAAGCCCTGGAGTGATTTTGGCTCTATCAGAGCCAAAATCACTCCCACTGACATCACTAGTGATGTCAGTAGGGCCGGCTTCAGACGGTAGGCATTCCCATGGGAACGCCTCCGTCTGGCAGCCACGCCCCCGACACGCCCACCAAAGGGGGCGTGCTGTCAATCAACATCGACAGCACGCCCCCTTTGGTGCGAGACCCGGAGCGACGGAGAGCCCGTCGCTATCCGGGTCTCGCACATGTGCACGACGGAGCTGAATGACCCCCTAAGCGGGTCTGAATGACCCCCTAAGTCCAATAATTACTTTTTTTTAGGAGGAGATAATTTTCGGTATTTGTTCCCTCCATTCTTCTCTAAATAAATATGCTGTGTGAGGGCACTTCATGTGGAGGCCAGTTGCTCCAATCATGTCCAGTCTTACCATCTGATTTATGACATGCTAAACTTCTCTCCTGGCTAAAGTTCTTATTCACTAAGAGCTGGGGCCAGGGGCCAAGCTCGGCCAGGCATAATGACATAGACTTTGGTTCCTTTTGCCCAATACTGCCCTATAAGATAACATAAGTTTTATTTTATGTGACTAAGGGGTCAATGTACTAATAATTGCGGACAAGCCGCGATTATTATCTACCAATTCGCTGGGGTTATTTTCATTTTTAATAAAAAATATCCTAGCTATGTACGCTCTCCCCGTGAGTTATATCCCCAGCATTTAGGAGATAGAAGTGAAAGACTTCTCCGGGGGAAACTGACACTGCGCATGCGCACAGCGTAAGCTTCCAGGACTGGCCAGGGGCTGCGAGGGAGAGATCGAAAGATCTCTCCCCTGCCCCTGGAGCCTCCATAGGCTTACAGTAGTTTACACCATCTGAAGGTGGTGTAAACTACCAGGACTAAACTCCGAAAAGTTTCGTTTTTGGAGTTTAGTACATAGGGGTCAGATCGTAGTCCCTATTGATACTAATGGGGACTGCAATCTGTAGCACTAATTAGCACTTTGCCGGAGATTTCTGTGAAATCCTCTGCATTGTGATTTTAGTACATACTGTAGCAACAATACATAAAATTATGCAGAAACTGCAGTTTCTGCATTATTTTATGTAAAAATTGCTTGATACTTTGGCCATTAAATACTGTAAAGCAGTTATATGTAATTATTGCCATTAACTGTGTGACTCTTGATGCATCAGTATGAATTGTATGAATTATGTTTTCACAATTTATGATTCTCCAATGCAAAATCCTACATATATCTTTGGGAAAACTAGAATGTATGGGACGACTTCATATCCAATGGGTTAGAATTTCAAAAGCATAAAAAAATATATATATATTTTGAACAATCTATTGTCCAATATATCGCCTGATGTGTACCCGGTTCTTACTACAACCTACAATTGGAAATAAAACATAACGCAAAAGTGTGCAATTTGTCTAATAAGGTCAGCACTACAGTACTAAATTAAGGTTATTTTACTGTGTGCTCTATGCAACACTGCCTACACAAATAACACATTCCCAAATTAATTTAAAATATACAGGGATTTATATATACAGAAATGTATATACAGTGCATCCGGAAAGTATTCACAGCGCTTCACTTTTTCTACAAGAAATCACATGTATTCACAGCCTTTGCCATGAAGCTCAAAATTGAGCTCAGGTGCATCCTGTTTCTACTAATAATACATGAGATGTTCCTACAGCTTAATTGGAGTCTACCTGTGGTAAATTCAGTTGATTGGACATGATTTTGAAAGGCATACACCTGTCTTTATAAGGTCCCACACTTAACAGTGCATGTCAGAGCACAAACCAAGGGGGAGGGTTAGGTTTAGGGCAGTTAGCGGGGGTAGCGCTCGGTTTTATTGGGGGAGATTAGGGTTAGGCACCCCTAGGGGGGAGGGTTAGGGTTAGGCACCCCCAGGGAGAGATTAGGATCAGGCCCCCCCCCCCCCCCAGGGAGGTTTAGGTTTAGGGAGCAGTAGGGGAGGTTAGGGTTAGGCACCACCCCGGGAGTTTAGGGTTAGGCACCCCTAAGGGTAGGTGGGGGAGAGTGGAGTGCTAGATCACTTACCTTCCACTGTCAGGATTTCCTGCTGTCGGGCTCACTCTGTCGGGATTTGAACCGCCAGCATTCAATCCCATTCCAATATATATATATATATATATATATATATAGTATGTCCATGGTCATCTAGTCTCAATACGCAGTGTAGCGCGATATGCCTCGCGTGAATGATCCACCAGCTCCCTTGTAACTCTGCTATCACCGGGTGTCTTTTTTGACAAAAAAATGCACAAGAAGACTCTGCTGATTACTTTGACATTTGTATATCTGTGTGCGACTGAGGGCCTGATTCAGCAGGGATCACTATTCTGCTTATACCCACGCAATGCAGTTGCTATTATCAGTGGTGATATGCAAATGTTTGCAGTCGCATTGCGATTGCAGCCTAACATAAGGACGCCCACTTCCCATTACTCACATTCGTATACTTGAGCAACATATCGAAGTAATTGGTAACATCGGACCCATACGCACAGTTAAAGCAGGTCAGACCTCACTCAGGAATTGCTTACTTCAGTGCACGCTATGAGGCCTCAGGCTGCGTATGGTATCGCATTGGATAATTTATGCACGCCCCTGCAATGGCGTTGAAATGCACTGGCACGCCTGCGTTTGGCCGACCACCCCCCCGTCACCACCCACAAACAACACTTGCTGTCAATCACTCTGCGATAGGTCTGCATGGTCACTGCATTCACAGTCCCGATCGCAGTTGCCGGTTTGCACATGCACACTGCGATGCATGCGCAGGTGCAGTACGCAACAATCACCCAATTGTGTGTGTATAAGCAACTGCGATCCTTGCTGAATCAGGCCCTGAGTCTGTACCGGGAACTTGGTGTGAAAAAAAGCTGCGGCCGCTGCATCGTAGCTCTTTGCATGCTGATTCAGAGACTCAGTCATACATCTCAAATTAATCAGCACAGTTTCCTGGTGCCTCCTAGTTGCATCGAATTGCGATATAAGGCCGTATTCAATTGCTGGCGAAAAGCCGAGATCGGCGAAAAGTTCTCACCAGAGACGTAATTTCGCAAGGCGAGAACTTTTCCCCGTATTCAATTCCAAAGACTTTTCGCCGGTGCGAAAAGGCTGCGCTTTGTAACCAGCGAGAAAGATTTGCCTCAGAAAGGAGGCGGAAAAAAGTACAGAATTGGGGGTTTGGGGTGCAAAGTTGCGGAAACACCCCTGCAGCCTTGGGACAGTCCCCCAAAGGTGAACTGTGTCAAAAAAAGTTTTAAAAAAACTTTAGAACACCCAAAAAAGTACTTTCATTTTGGGGGCGAAGAAAACAGTTGAGGGACAAACTTAAAAACTAGCGAAATAGACTCCAGGGAGTCCCCCAAGTATGCCCCAGGTGTTTTTTTTTATTGCAGGTGCCTGCGTCAGGTGCGTTTTTTAAGTTATTTAAAGCATCACTTTTGCGAATTTTAACCATGCTTGCACCCATTCTCAGGTACCCCAAATTTGCTGGGACTACTTATTTTAGCCAAAAAACTGCTAAATGCTATTCTTCACCACTTGTGCAAAGACGCTAATTAGCAGCAATTGAGAGCATTTCAGCACCCCAAATACCTCCAGCAGGGCTATTCGGGGGTATCTATAGTGATCCCCCATGTCAGTGCATCTTTTGGGGGGTGTCAGGTTGATTTCCCCAAATCTGACAGGACTTTTCGCCTGCTTGAGTTTCGCCGGGACGCATTGTTGCGTCCTTTGCAATTGAATAGGGCAAATAGCGGGGATGAACGAGATACTTTTCCGGAGGCAAAACTAGCGATGACGCCGGAAAGTCCAGCAGCTGAAAAGTCCAGGACTTTTCGCCGGCAATTGAATACGGGCCATAGAAGCATTTTCTGCAAAATAAGATAGAGAAAAAGACGCCCAGTGCCAGCAGAGTCTCACGGGACCAGGCGGTATAAGAGGGGTTGTTTGCCGAAACAGCAGCAAAGACGAGTAAAGGCCATACTTGCAAACTCTCCCTGATTTTCAGGGAGACTCCCTGAAATAGTAGTAATCTCCCCGACTCCCTGAAGAGTCAAGCAATCTCCCTGTTTGCACCTTACCCCATTATGAAGATGTTATATATAAAAATAAACAAATATGTTTACATTCAAATTGGATCATATCCCGCAATGATCCCTATGGCTACATGCATTTTCTGAAAAGTATCATTGTGTTTTCATCGAAAAATAAATCTTACTAGCTGCTTTGGGGCTCATTTACAGTTGTATGTAAGTCAATTTTATGACACGTCTCTCACATGTAGCAATACACGTCCACTTTACTGCCGTGCTCATAGCTATTGCTTTCACAATCTCCCTGAAAAGGTTTTTCAAAAGTAGGCAAGTATGGTAAGGTCACATCTGTATATATATGTAAAACTAGTTTTGTGGCTCAATGACAGTTGAGTGTAAATACATTTTATGCCATACCTCTTGGATGGAGCAGTACGTGCCTTTTTCTGCTTTGCATGCATATATGTTGCTTTCATAATCTCCATGTAATGCTTTTTCAAAAGTAGGCAAAAATTGTATAGATCATTTAATATTAGACATCCTTTATTGATGTTTTAAGTATTTAAAACATTGTATTTTCTTTACATCTTGGTTGTGTCCTTATGCTTGGCTGATTTTAAGGCTTGGTACCCACTGGCATTGTACTGGTGTTTTGGAAGTGATTGTTACTAGTAGGGATGAGCGGGTTCGGTTCCCTGAGAACCGAACCCACCCGAACTTCGGGGATCCGGGGCGATCCGAGCCCAAGCTCGGATCTCCCTGTCTGCCCCGGATCCCTCTCCCGAGGCAAAACCTCGAGATCTGCTGTCGGATCTCGAGGTTTTGCCTCGAGCGGCCATTTAAAAAAAAATGCCTTTGCCTTTAATGGGCAAAGTGCTGATTGGCTGACAGAGCCGTCTGTCACGGCTCTCAGCCAATCAGCATTATGGTGCTCATTTGCATGTAGCACGGACTCGTGAGATCCGTGCTACATGCATCTGTGTGATTGACAGTGACACAGAGCACAGATGGGTCAGTGAGACCCGTCTGTGCTGCTGTGTATTTCAATGACACAGATGCACGCACGGACCAGGAGATCCGTGCTACTTGCATCTGTGTCATTGACACAGAGCACTAACGGGTCCGTGAGACCCGTCTGTGCTGCTGTGGTAAATAAAAAAAAAAAAACCTGTGTAAAAAGAGAAAAAAATGGCGTCCTCCCCCCCAAAAAAAGAGCAACCAGCCCCGGGCATTAGTGACCCAGTGCTGGGTGTGCTTAAATACAGGGGACAAACGACATAGGGGTCCCCTGTACTTAAACACAACCAGCACCGGGCTAGTCAGAACCAGAGCTGGTTGCCAAAATACGGGGGACAAACGACGTAGGGGTCCCCCGTATTCTGCGCAACCAGCTCTGGGCTCTGATCCGGTCCTGGTTCTGGAAATACAGGGGAAAAAAATGAGTAGGGTTCCCCTGTATGTTCCAGAACCAGCACTGGACTTTTTCTAGCGGGGGGCTGATGACACAGCCAGGGGAGCCCTTTCACCGGGCCCCCCAGCCGCAGCATCAGCCCTGACCGCTAGTCAGCCCAGGCCGGGGATCCCTGGAGAGCTGGGGACCCCCCCAATAAAGGGGTCACCCTCTCCAGGGCACCCCAGGCCCAGGCTGATAGCCCGGGGCTATCCCCGCCACCCCTGGTGGCGGTGGGTGGCGGGTTGATTGTGTGGTGTGGTGTAAATAAAGAATATCAAACATTGTCTTTACAAGTAGAACTGCAAGTCCCAGCAAGCCTGCCCCGCATGCTGGTACTTGGAGAACCACAAGTACCAGCATGCAGGGCATTAAGGGCCCACTAGTACCTGTAGTTCACCTGTAAAAAAATGTTTAAAAAAAACACAGGACACACACACCGTGACAGTATAAGTTTATTAAACATACATACACACACACACACACACACACATGTACACATACTCACCTATGTAACCCTGTAGCATCGGTCCACTTGTCCGGTAAAGTATCCATAGGGGACCTGTGAAAAAAAACATACTCACCATCTCCTATGCGAGGTTCTGTCCTCTTCGTTCCAAAGTAGGCATCCCCGGACTTGGCAAAAAAAAAAAAACGAAAACGCGATCCACGAACTTAGTACCGTTCTATAGAACGGTACTTCCCGAATGAGAGCTTAGCGGCGGGGTATCACCATGGAAACCCCGCTGCTAAGCGTTCATTGGCTGAGAGAGGCCATCTCCCGTCTCTCTCAGCCAATGAACGGCTCCCTCCATTGTAGTCAATGCTGGGAGCCGCAAGGTTATTAAAGTTTACCCTGCGGTTCCCACCATTGACTACAATGGAGGGAGCCGTTCATTGGCTGAGAGACGGGAGATGACCTCTCTCAGCCAATGAACGCTTAGCAGCGGGGTTTCCATGGTGATACCCCGCCGCTAAGCTCTCATTCGGGAAGTACCGTTCTATAGAACGGTACTAAGTTCGTGGATCGCGTTTTCGTTTTTTTTTTTTTGCCAAGTCCGGGGATGCCTACTTTGGAACGAAGAGGACAGAACCTCGCATAGGAGATGGTGAGTATGTTTTTTTTCACAGGTCCCCTAGGGATACTTTACCGGACAAGTGGACCGATGCTACAGGTTACATAGGTGAGTATGTGTACATGTGTGTGTGTGTATGTATGTTTAATAAACTTATACTGTCACGGTGTGTGTGTCCTGTGTTTTTTTAAACATTTTTTTTACAGGTGAACTACAGGTACTAGTGGGCCCTTAATGCCCTGCATGCTGGTACTTGTGGTTCTCCAAGTACCAGCATGCGGGGCAGGCTAGCTGGGACTTGCAGTTCTACTTGTAAAGACAATGTTTGATATTCTTTATTTACACCACACCACACAATCAACCCGCCACCCACCGCCACCAGGGGTGGCGGGGATAGCCCCGGGCTATCAGCCTGGGCCTGGGGTGCCCTGGAGAGGGTGACCCCTTTATTGGGGGGGTCCCCAGCTCTCCAGGGATCCCCGGCCTGGGCTGACTAGCGGTCAGGGTTGATGCTGCGGCTGGGGGGCCCGGTGAAAGGGCTCCCCTGGCTGTGGCATCAGCCCCCCGCTAGAAAAAGTCCAGTGCTGGTTCTGGAACATACAGGGGAACCCTACTCATTTTTTGTCCCCTATATTTCCAGAACCAGGACCGGATCAGAGCCCAGAGCTGGTTGCGCAGAATACAGGGGACCCCTACGTCGTTTGTCCCCCGTATTTTGGCAACCAGCGCTGGTTCTGACTAGCCCGGTGCTGGTTGTGCTTAAGTACAGGGGACCCCTACGTCGTTTGTCCCCTGTATTTAAGCACACCCAGCACTGGGTTACTAATGCCCGGGGCTGGTTGCTCTTTTTTGGGGGGGTGCACGCCATTTTTTTCTTTTTTTACACAGGTTTTTTTTTTTTTTTTTTACCACAGCAGCACAGACGGGTCTCACGGACCTGTCATTGCTCTGTGCCAATCACACAGATGCATGTAGCACGGATCTCCCGGGTTCGTGCTACATGCAAATGGGCACCATAACGCTGATTGGCTTCCTGTCTGCCACTGCAGTGCCACTCCTAGATGGGCCACGTGTTTGTGCCGCCCCCTTGTGTCGCTTAGCATAGTCATCCAGCTTCCTCGGTACAACCTTTTGGCCTAAAAACAATATTGTGAGGTGTGAGGTGTTCAGAATAGAGTGGAAATGAGTGGAAATTAATGTTATTGGGGTTATTAATAGCGTAGGAACAAAAAAAGGCCCATTTATGTGATTTTAGCGGGTTTTTTTTATTTTTTAAGAAAAAATCCAGATCCAAAACACAAAACCCAGAACCCAAAACACGGAAGGGTGGTTTTGGCAAAACCAATCCAGATCCAAAACACGAAGAAAGATCCAGATCCAAAACCAAAACACAAAACACGAAAAGTGTCCGGTGCACACCCCTAGTTACTAGTATTATTATATAACTAATGTTTGGTTCCCCTCTAGGGTTCCATGTTGTGTTTAACTACACTAAAATCATATGGATAGAACATGAACATTTTCACATACTTTTGTAGAAATTAAGTGTCTGGGCCATTCATCAACAGGTAAAGCAGGAGATATCACAGATATCTCCTGCTTACCTTTCACTTCTCATGTGTCCCGCTGTCTCCATACACCGGTATGGGGACAGAAATTCATCAAGCTCCGAAATTATAATATTTTCGGAGCTTGACTGCGGGAACATTCGCCATCCCATCTCACAGATAACACCCTGCTCCTTCCATATGGGAAGGAATCCGGATTACGGACTAGAAGGATCCTTTTGGATCCTCTGCCCCTGTCCGGCTCCTTCCGCCGGACGTTGGGGTTTTGTGTGCCTGCATGATAAGGCGAGCTTAGGGAGGACAGAAACCTTCCATGGAGCAGAAGGTCACGCAGTCGCACAGTGCTAATTTTCACTGTTCCAAAAGGAGCATTGAAGCCGTTTCGGGGAGACAGCTGATTTTCGGATCAGCTGTCTCTGCGCGCTCCGGCACTCGCAGCAAATTAGTATGTTAATTATCAGGGTCTGCTCGACCCCGATAATTAACATAATGAAATAATGAATAGATCCCTTAGTCATCTCAATTCAGCCATATTCCTAAAAAGAATACTACTATATAACTTATATAACGTTTAACCATTTGATTCTATTCACCAAGAGTAGATATACAAAATATACCTGTTTTCCAAATAAATCATGTATAATATCCCTTTACAACACAACGTAATTTCATATGCTACAGCTAAACCTGGTTCTTGTAAATCTCTATCTTAATATAATTGTTAAACATTTTCCTTTTTTTTCTAGAGATAAACAGTTGTGTTTTAAGTGAACTGAATTATCTGTAATGATCTGATTTCAATATGCATTCTGTTGAAAATTAAACAAACAAGAAAGTCCACAGTTTAACAAACATTCAACATACCACAAATACCAGCTGTTTTTATTTTCTAATGGACATCTTTAACAGTTTATTTTTCCTTGTACAGTTCTGTAATTTCTGTAAACAGATTTCACTCATGTCAAAAGAGACAAAACATAAACACTTTTTTCTCTACAAAACCTAGCTTGTGTTTTATCTAGATAAACAAAAACAAAACACGCATTTGGCCTACAAAAAAAAAATAATTATGGTTGTTTTCTTTTTTAGTTTTTGAATTAATCATTTTGCTAAAACATTATGCTATTTTGATTTGACAGAAAAATATGTGATAGATCAAATAACATAAGGCTATGCTAGGTGTTGGAAAACACCTTGCTATCCAGCAGTTCTGCGTTGGTGGATATCTTGTTTGAAACTATTATAAAGACACAATATGTGCACGTTGCAAACCCCTACCTAGTGCAGGGTACACATTATGCTGTCATTTGACACTGGACGATCTGGTGAACGACCGCACAATATGTCGTTCACCAGCCGCATCCACAAGCATGGGGTCGTTCATCAAATTGACAGATTGAGCAGCATGTAGGCTCAATCTGTCGATGCGATAAACGAACACGTGGGAGCTCGCATGGTCGCTCATAGTGGGTATACACTTGCCGTTGCAGACAAACCACCCACTAGTGTGTACCCAGCTTTAGCTTTGCTAGAGAAGGAATAGTCCTCAGCCTTTGGCCCAATAAGCATAACACTCTTATTTGTGCTTAGCTACCAAAGATACGCTTTTGTATGTCATTGGCTTGCTTAGGTCTGGAATGGTGTGAGGTAATTAAGTTTTATCCTTAATTTGGATGCACAGGTCAGACCTGCCTATCATCTCAAGTGTTGAGCAACAGAAACATGGTTCTCTTTGTCCATACACATGGTTGGCTAAGTTTAGTGGATCCAGTCATTCAACACTCTGCTAGGTAGTGGGTGTGAGTAGACTGCATTTCTAGGCATGTATGATAGTAATGTAGCAGGAGTCCATTGGATTGCTCTTGAACATTATTTTGGGGCATCTTACATTTTGGTATAGCTTTAATTTATGGTTGTCATTAGGGATATTGAAGGTGACAAGGCAATGCATAAAATTGTCTTTGCCGAGAGGGAAGTTCCATACAGATGAGTGTTTCCGGGCTTGTATGCTTCCTCTCCTTTTCTTTTCATGTGTGACCAACAATAATTAAATACTCCAATCCTCTTCCTGTGTATACATATATAGTCGCATAATCAGTTTAGTGGTAATGTCTCCAAATCTAAACTGTGGCACTTCTCGCACAGCCAATCAATAGCACACCACTCCAGCGCCTCGGTACAAGTATCCACAACTAGTTTTTTTTGGCAGCATAAAATAAACAAAAAAAAAGATCAATCCCATCCTGATAGACACTAACTAACATAAAGTTTCCTCTATCCTGGTGGAAAGACCTCGTGCCCAGCGCACAACAAAACAGAAATTTTAGTACATCACTTACAATCGCAAGTATTAGTCACGTTGTCCCTGCAGGCCTCAACCTACTATCCAGGCAGTAAAGATAGAATAGAGACATTGACCCACCTTCTAATAGCCTCTCACATGTGGTTTAAAAATCAAGGTTGCTAATTAACTAACTGTTTGCCAGACAGAAGCTAGAAATAAGAATAAAACACAGATCAGGAAAGACAGGAGGATTTCTGTAGATATATATATATATATATATATATTTATATATATACCAGAACGGCGGCACTCTGTAATGATCACTCGACAGCAGGATCTGTAATCAACGTTTCGATGTTTACTTCCACACCGTTATCAGGATATAATATGAAATATGTATTACAGTATATATATCGGTTGGGTATGAATACAGATGCCATGATCTCGACAGGGTTGAAATACCAACACTTGTTGGTCGGTATGCTAACCCTCACCCTTTCCCTACCCTAACCCTCCCTCTTTGGTGCCTAATCCTAACCTCCCCCCATAGTGCCTGAACCTAACCTCCTCCTTTCTGATTCCTAACCCTTCCCCCTTAATGCCTATCCCTTACCCATGATACTTACCTTCGGCATGCCGGCGGTTGGCATTCTGGAGCTGGGATATAGTTCGTCAGCATGCCGCGTGGAGGCATGCTGACTACATCCCTATATATATATCTCACATACACAGCAATGCACTTCAGTGCAGGTAATCCTATAGATCTCCAGATAAAATTTCAATATGTATTTGCTGCTTTATCTTTAAATTTCCTCTTGCTAGGAGGATCCCAGAATTTCTAAAAGATGCATATAGTAGGAATAGTGCACTTGTGAGAATAGTATAAAAAGTATAATTTTACTTGTAATAATGCTCACATACATCAAGGTACAAAACTTTGTACATAGCCCAGTAATCAGCTCTTCTCAGCTGGCAGATCTCTTAGTCGCCACCACTATAGGAGCCTATACCACGCCCAACCGGTTTCGTCGATGACTTCGTCAGGGGGTGTCATCGATGAAACCGGTTGGGCATGGTCTAAACTGGTGTGAGACGCTGAAGTCATCTGCTATCTCCAGAAGCAGCGCTGACCCGGAGGCTCCTATAGTTGTGGTGACTAAGAGATCTGCCAGCTGAGAAGAGCTGATTACTCGGCTATGTACAAAGTTCTTAACCTTGATGTATGTGAGCATTATTACGAGTAAAATTATACTTTTTATACTATTCTCACGAGTGCGCTATTCCTACTATCTGTATATATATATATATATATATATATATATGTATATATATATATATATATATATATATATGTATATATATATATATATATATTAGTGCGCAAAAGTCTTTGGCCAAGGGAAAAAAATGTAAATAAAATACAAAATGTAGTGAAATAATGTTTCACATGGTATTGTAAGTAAACGTTATCAAAATTGTTTATAATTTTATAGTATAATATAAATTTCAGATTAAATTTGTTTTTCATCAATGTGTCCTCCTTTGGTGCGTATCACTGCTATACATACAGTAATTTGTGCATTTAGGACACCAACTTTTCTAAAGTTTCGTAAGTTATGGTTTTCCAGGCCTCATTCAGACATTCCCATAAGTTTTTAGTATTTGTTGGAGCCATTAGACAAACTTTTCTGTCTAATTCATCCCCAAGTTTCTCAATGGTATTGAGATCAGATGACTGAGGAGGCCTTGTCATAATTTGTAGAACTTCCTGCTTTTCTTTACTTTTCAATTCAGGAAGTCCCTATGGGACGAAACGCATTGAGGCCAGCTGACCCAGGCTCTTTAGTTGTGGACATTTATACCTAAGAGGACTGGGTTACCACTCTAAAAGATAAGCACACCTTTTTTCTTATTTCCATTTTTTATGTTTCCTAAGTTGTCTCCCTATGTTATTGTAGCCAAATAAAATCCGTGTTAAAAATGTACTGACAGGGGATCATTTGTATTTGATTTGAAGCTTGTACGCACTCATCTCATACGTTTCTGTGAAGTACTAAAAAGGGATACTAGGTGATCATTGGAAAGACATACTACAAGCTATAAATATAGCAGTATTTGGTACGCAGCCCTTAGTATAACCATTCCTCCACTAAAACCACCCCAAATAATGACATGACCACCACCATGTTTAACTGTACTACTTCTACAATTATCTAGCACACGTTCTCTGACCATTCTTCGAACATCATACGTCTTCTGGTTCCAAAAAGTAAAAATTTAGACTCATCGGTCCAAAATTATTTTATCCACTGATCCAGTGTCCAATACCGGTGTTCTTTGGCCCATCAAAGTATATACAGACCTCAACAATGGTTTCTGCAAACTATTCCACCATCTAGACCTACATTACGCAGATGTCTTTTAACTGTATCAACTGATACTGGAGTTTGTCTAATTTTATTGAGTTCTTCTTAGATTGCAGTTGCTGTGAGTCTTCGGTTTCACTTACTTCTTATGATAATGTATTTATCTTCCCTGTTTGATGTACACCTAGGTTGTCCAGAACGTTTTTTAGTCACATTTGTATGTTTCTTTGTATTTAGCTAATATATACGTTACACTGACTAGACCATGGAATTTTTTATTTTTTAGCATTTTGTTGATGAGTATAGCTTTTTTCACAAAGAGTTTGAATGTTGCGTTTTTTTTTCAATTTACAAAAGTTATGGTTATTATTGATTTTAACAGAGTAAAATAAATTTATTAAAATTAAAAAAGTAAGATATAAAATATTTAATTAAAATTAAATTATATTTTATATAAAAAAATATGATTGATTAAAATGAATCAACATACCTACCAGATTTATTAATCACTTACTTTAGCATATCAATAAACTCTTGGGACTGCGCTGAAAATGAAATACGCTTGTGTTTACAAATAATATGGTAAATTAAGTATAGTACATTTGAAGTAAAGTCCTAAAGTCTTGTTTCTAATCATCATAATGATTTTATGGAGCAATTAAAGTTGATATTCATTAAGATAGAGCAATGTAAATAAACATAAGCTTTGGCCAAAGACTATTGCACGCTAGTGTATGTATATACAGTACTGTGCAAAAGTTTTAGACAGGTGTGGACAAAATGCTGCAAAGTAAGAATGCTTCCAAAAATAGAAGTGTTAATAGTTTACTTTTATCAATTAACAGAAT
The DNA here is from genome assembly GCA_031769625.1 of Taudactylus pleione. Classification (NCBI taxonomy): domain Eukaryota; kingdom Metazoa; phylum Chordata; class Amphibia; order Anura; family Myobatrachidae; genus Taudactylus; species Taudactylus pleione. The sequence goes on from JAUIMM010000189.1 coordinate 2,475,929, forward strand.
GCAAAGTGAATGAACAGAAGAGAAATCTAAATCAAATCAATATTTGGTTTAAAGACCCTTTGCCTTAAAAACAGCATCAATTCTTCTAGGTACATATTGGAGAACTAACCACAGATCTTCTGTGGATGTAGACTTGCTCAAATCCTTCTGTCTCTTCATGTAATCCCAGACAGACTCAATGATGTTGAGATCAGGGCTCTGTGGGGTCCATATCATCACTTCCAGGGCTCCTTGTTCTTCTTAACTCTGTAGATAGTTCTTAATGACATTGGCTGTATGTTTGGGGTTGTTGTCCTGCTGCAGAATAAATTTGGAGCCAATCAGACGCTTTCCGAATGGTATTGCATGATGGATAAGTACCTGCCTGTAGATGGTATTGCATGATGGATAAGTACCTGCCTGTAGATGGTATTGCATGATGGATAAGTAGCTGCTTGTATTTCTCAGCATTGAGGACACCATTAATCCCGACCAAATCCCCAACTCCATTTGCTGAAATGCAGCCCAAAACTGCAAGGAACCTCCACCATGCGTAACTGCTGCCTGCAGACACTCATTATTGTACCGCTCTCCAGCCCCTCTGCGAACAAACTGCCTTCTGTTACAGCCAAATATTTAAAGTTTTTACTCATCAATCCAGAGCACCTGCTGCCATTTTTCTGCATCCCAGTTCCTATGTTTTTGTGCATAGTTGAGTCGCTTGGCCTTGTTTCCACATTGAAGGTATGTATGGCTTTTGGCCACAATTCTTCCATGAAGACCACTTCTGGACAGACTTCTCTGAACAGTAGATGGGTGTACCTGGGTCCCACTGGTTTCTGCCAGTTCTGAGTTGATGGCACTGCTGGACATCTTCCCATTCCGAAGGAAAGTAAGCATGATGTGTCTTTCATCTGATGCGCTAAGTTTCCTTGGCCAACCACTGCGTCTATGGTCCTCAACATTGCCCATTTCTTTGTGCTTCTTCAAAAGAGGTTGAACAGCACATCTTGAAACCCCAGTCTGCTTTGAAATCTTTGCCTGGGAGAGACCTTGCTGATGCAGTATAACTAGCTTGTGTCTTGTTGCTGTGCTCAGCTTGCCATGGTGTATGACCTGTGACATGAAACTGTCTTTCACAACCTCACCTTTGTAGCAGAGTTTGGCTGTTCTTCACCCAGTTTTAAGCCTCCTACACAGCTGTTTTCATTTCAGTTAATGACTATGTTTCAACCTACATATGAAAATGATGATCATTATCAACTGTTTGGTATGATTGGTGTATCATACACCTGACTATAATCCTACAAAATCCCTGACTTTGTGCAAGTGTACCTAGAAGAATTGATGCTGTTTTGAAGGCAAAGGGTTGTCACACCAACTATTCATTTGATTTAGATTTATCTTCTGTTCATTCACTTTGCATTTTGTTATTTTTTACAAAAATAAACTATTAACACTTCCATTTATGAAAGCATTCTTACTTTGCAGCATTTTTTCCACACCTGCCTAAAACTTTTGCACAGTATTGTATACACACATTTAATTTTTTTTATAAAAATAGTGAAATACAGATAAAGTGATTAAAGAATATTATCATTATTATTATTATTATTATTATTATTATTATTAATAATAATAAAACTTTCCAGAAATGTATGGCAAAGCCTGCCTAATCATTTGTTACTTCTTAGTGGAGGCAATGTAATTTGCTGAAAGATTAAAGTCACTTTGGCGGACAATGGATCTTGATTTGTAGAAGCAGGATGTTTTTTTTGTTATGTTAATAATCCTCTGTATATTTTTTTGCAAGTTCATTTTAGTGAAGATTATGATGTAAGCTATATGAAGCACGTTGTGCAATAACATGTACATTAAACATTTCCAAACTCAGGAAGAATATTGATGCCCATTGTCTGAAATTGATTCATGTCAGCAAGGCCATGTGTAGCATTGACTGACTAAACAAGTTGATCATTGAGGAGGCTACAGATAGATAATTCCAAATGACAAGTGCAGTAGTCCGCTACATAGATTGTTGTTATGGTTTCATGTAAACATATCTTTAAAAGGCTCTTTGAGTGCATTGCTGTAAATCATTTGTTCCGTTTTATTTGCCATCTGGAGCACTTGAGTAGAACAAGTGCTTACCATTTTCTCATCTGTGACAAATACAACTGATATTCCCCATTGTCATTGTGTAGTGGAATTTGGTTTCGCTTGGACCATGTGCATTTATAAATGAAGAAACATGTTGGCTCGACCAATTAATAAGCAACTTTAATCTTTATTAATTCTAAGGATTCCTGCTGCTTGAGAGGAGGATCTCTGGGAGCTATTTAACAGCACAGTTGGTGTAATGGTTAGCATTACTGCCTCACAGCACTGAGGTTGTGGGTTCGGTACCCACTATGGCCCTAACTGTGTGGAGTTTGTATATTCTACCTGTGCTTGCGTGGGTTTCCTCCGGGTGCTCCGGTTTCCTCCCACACTCCAAAAATATACTGGTAGGTTAATTGGCTCCTACCAAAAATTATCCCTAGTGTGTATGTGTGTGATCGTGTGGTAGGGGCAGGGACTGATGTGAATGGCCAAATATTCTCTGTAAAGCGCTGCGGAATATGTGTGTGCTATATAAATAACTGGTAATAAATAAATAAATATTGTGGCTAAGCATTGATAAGTAGCAAATCTTATTGGCGCATATCGCTGAGATAAGGCATTTTCTTTTGGGGCTATGTACTGTTAGTGGCACGCTGGCACACAGTCATGTGACACGCCAGGACACAATTTTTTATAAAGTAAAGTGATCCCTTATGCGATCACTTTACATCCAGGTTCGCACCTGGCTGAGCTACAGAGCATGCAATACCATTGGTCATGTGTGAGCGTTGATTAAAAAAGATAGTGCTAGCTAACAGGACAGTGATGCATTTGTACTTTCCTTGGTAATCCTTGGTTTTATTGGTATGTTTAAAAATCTATTTGTCTACTCTGAAAGTTTTACTAAAACTTTGTGTGTGTATATCTATTAATTACATGTTTTCCAGAAATATTATAGTCATCATTTGTGTCTGTACCATTCCGTTTCCTCTTACTCCCACTTCAGAATGTGACATTGTAATGCGAAACCGATATACAGTCTCACAAAATCATTCAATCTGAATTTGATTTCAAATTATTTTTCTGAGTTTTTTATATTTTTTTGGGGATAAGAAAAGATTGACCCAGAACATTCATTGTTATTACTATATGAACAAATATTTCTCCACCTTTTCACTATTATATTGTTAGTTTTTAGATTTGCCCCCTTTTCTATAGCATACAAATTGTTTTCTCATCAATGATTACTATTGTATTATGTGAAATAACCATCTCTGCTATTTTGGTGTCACTTCCTCGGATGGTGTCACTGAGTGGTGAGCACTGGTAATGGATAACATGCAACTGCACCCATCATCCATTACATCCCCACCCCCGTGTCAGGAGAGGCTCTTGGAACCCACGTCCCCTATCGCGCGTACCCAGTGGTTCATAGTGCTTTAACAAGTCACCAAACCTAGTGGCGCTTCTGTGTCCACAGCGTCCAACCTCCAGCAGAGGCGTATTAAGGGGAGGGGCACAGGGAGTTCCCCCTCTCTCAGAAGCCCCCTCTCAGTCTTTCATCGCAGATACAGTGCAGTTATTGGAGACAGGAATGGTGGAGGCTGAGTCAGAGTAGGGGGCGGGGTTACACAGCACTGTCTGAAGCATACTTGCCTACTTTTGAAAACTAGTTTCAGGGAGATTGTAGGTGGCAGTATAATGTGCCACGTGGGGGCGTGTCATGTCCCGCCCCAGGGGGCGTGTCTAGCTCCACCTATGGGTGTGTCTATTGTAATTTAGGACGTGTCCTGCAGTGGCAGGTGAAAACTATAGTACTAAGAGCAGCATTTTAGCAGGAGGCTCCTGAAAGTACAGCTGCCTGTTTAAAAAAAGATATAAATCAAATATTAATACATTCTTGACTATTGTTAACCATAAAATGTCCCCAGACAATAGTTGCCAATGATTTGGGTATGAAGAAATGAAATGTGCTCAGAGGGGGCAGCTGTATTTTTAGTCAGAGCTTCATTATTATGATATATCCAGTCACAGGCATTAACTGCACTCTGAAAGGGCACTCACTGACAGTCATCCATTTATTGGCTGTCAGTGAGTGCCCTTTCAAAGTGCAGTTAATAATGTCTGTGACTCAGCACCCAGCCCCAGCCACCATCACTGTGTATGAGTCTCATTGGCCGCTTACAATTATATTTGAGGCCACTATGGGGGGAGAAAAGGACACCATAGCTGTGCTGATGTCCCTGATCAGTGCAGCGCTGCTGGTCAGTGCAGTGCTGCTGTTAACAGGTTCCGCTCTGCTCTGCCCACCACTACGCCCAAGCACACTCCGTGTGCGCACTCACCGCTCACTAGCCGGCCACCGCTACCAACAACCCCGCGGTGGCCGGCCTTGAACTATCATGGCATTACGCGTTGTGAAGTCATGACATCCCCCCTGAGTCGGACAGTCCGGTTTTGCGCATGCGCAATCAATAGATTTAAAGAATCCGGGAGTTCAGGTAATGTTTGCGGGGCAGTGGGAGGCTTTATTAAAAACTGGGAGACTCTCGCTAAAATCGGGAGGGTAGGCAACCTTGGTCTGAAGTCATGGCCAGAAGCAGCATGGATGGGAGAGAGGAGGGGAGGAGCAGCAGCTACAGCCAGTGGCAGAGTTTAAGGTAAGTGGGAGGGAGGACACTATTGTCTGTATGTATATATGTGACTAAATGTGTGACTGTATGTATGTGTATGTGTGACTGTAACTATTTATATCATACTTGCCGACATTATATATCACCTCCCCGGGAGAAGCCTGGGAAGGAGATTCTATGATTACTTTGGGGGGCGGGGCTGGAGTGTATACGTAATTAGGCCACGCCCCACCACAGGGAAACGAAAATTCCAGGTAAAATCTCACCATCCTGCCCACTTCACTAGGAAGTGGGTGGGATGCGTGAGATATGCCTACTCTTCCAGGGGGTTACCAATAAAACCGGGAGCCTCCTGCGATTTTTGGGAGACTAGGCATGTATGATGTATATATGTATGTATATATGTGTGTGACAGTATGTATGTTTCTAAGTGTGTGACTGCATATGTGTGTAACAGTGTATGAGTGAATGTATGAGTATAAGTGTATCTATGTGTACTTTACATACTTGCCGACATTATAAATCCCCTCCCCGGGAGATGGCCCAGAGAGGAGATTCTATGACATCTTCTGGAGGCGGGGCTGGACTGTATACATCATTAGGCCCCACCCCACCACCGGAAAAAGGCTGTGATTCGTCAGTCCGCGAGCAGGTGCTAGATAGCAGCAAGGGCAGTACTGGGGGCAAGAAGTGGGTTAGGGGCAGGCAATATTGGGGGCATGGGGGTAGGGAGGGGGTCAGGATAGCATATGTAAGTGTATATGTGTGTGACTATATATGTATGTGTATAAATGTGGCTGTGTACAACAGTAAATTTGTAAGTGTATATGTGTGTGACCATATATGTATGTGTATAAGTGTGGCTACATGTACAACTTTACATATGTAAGTGTATATGTGTGTGACTATACGTATGTGTATAAGTGTGGCTATGTGTACAACAGTACGTATGTAAGTGTATGTGTGTGTGACTATATATGCATGTGTATAAGTGTGGCTATGTGTATAAAAGTGCATATGTAAGTGTATATGTGTGACTCTATATGTATGTATATAAGTGTGGCTACGTGTACGTGTGTAAGTGTTTCTATGTGTGTAACAGTACGTATGTAAGTGTATATGTGTGTGACCATATATGTACATGCATGTGTATAAGTGTTGCTATGTCTATAACAGTGCGTATGTAAGTGTATGTGTGTGTAACTATATATGTATGTGTATAAGTGTGACTACGTGTGCAAAAGTATGTATGTAAGTGTATATGTGTGTGACTATATATGTATGTGTATAAGTGTGGCTACGGGTACAACAGTACATATGTAAGTGTATATGTGTGTGATTATAAGTATGTGTATAAGTGTGGCTATGTGTACAACAGTACATATGTAAGTGTATATGTGTGTGACTATAAGTATGTGTATAAGAGTGGCTATGTGTACAACAGTACGTATGTAAGTGTATATGTGTGTGACTATAAATGTACAGTATGTGTATAAGTGTGGCTATGTGTACAACAGTACGTATGTAAGTGTATATGTGAGTGACTATATATGTATGTGTATAAATATGTGGCTATGTGTACAACAGTGCATATTTGAGTGCATGTGTTTGTGACTACATATGTATGTGTATAAGTGTGGTATACTTACTGACTTTTAGCTCCCTCGTTCCGGGAAGGAGCTGTCGGGCTTCCACTGCGGTGGGGGAGTGTCGCTGCAAAAGGGGAGGGGTGTGACAGCATGATTGCATCATCGTGGCCCGGCCCCCTCTTCACAGTGCCGGTATTAACGGTAATGTCAAGCAGGGGGCGGGGCCACAATGACGCGACTCAGCGCGTGGACGTGGGGGGTGGACGAGTTGCCGTGGGCCGGGAGGCCTGCCTTCCTTTCCGGGGTGCCGGGAGTGGCGCCCGATTTTCGGGAGGCTCCCGGCTGAATCAGGAGGGTAGGCAAGTATGATGTGTAAAACAGTACATATGCAGTATATGTGTGCATACCCCCCCCCAACCATCACGTCTGAGGTGCGAAAGTCCTGTTTTTTGGGTGCTGTCCCACCTGTGGGCTGGAAGAAAGGTAGGGAGGGCGGCCTAACATCTAGGAAAGTGATGTGTATTCCCCCAGCGTGAAATGAAATGGGGACATGCTATGTGCTCATGCCCCATTTTCATTAGGCTGCCCAAGGCTTCCACACGAGGAATTGATCCCCGTGTCCCAAATGTTGCCCTTTAGAGCCCCCAATGCCTTAATCCAGCTCTGAGCTCCAGAGCTTGCTACATCCTGCCCACAGTATAAATACAGTCTGAACTTGTATGAGAGAATTGATGCTATAATTCTGCGGGGGCACTTTTATAATTATGTAGGGTGTTTGCTGGCATAATCACATTCAGTGCACCAATATTTTCAGTGCTTGTGCACAGGGCCGTAGCTAGGGTAGTGCGGCCGGTGCCATTGCACAGGGCACCACAGGTCAGGGGGCGCTGTTCAGGCCTGTCAATTTTCTGTTTGTTATCATTTTCACTTGTAGCTTCCTCTTATTTCATCCCCAGCATCTCCTGGCCTCCCCTATCTCTTCCCTGGCCCTTCCCCATGAGGCCATTCCCCTTTTTTGGGTGCATTATGTCCCTTTGAAAAATGAGGGAGGCACCAATGCTCTTTCTGGCACAGGGCACTAAAAAGTCTAGTTACGGCTCTGCTTGTGCATTACTGGTACAATTATTTGGCTTGTTTAAAACCTTGTCCTTGTCTAGAGGCCCATTTACTATTAAGTGGAAATAGGGATAGTTTTTTTAATTAGTACTTATAACAGTGATATAAAATCTCCTAATGCCATACTCTGCACTCACCTAATTACACTCCAAACTGTATTCCATTTAATATCAGAGAATGTTGGTTCCAAGATATTGGGCCAAATGTAATAGAGTGAGAGTTTAGAAAATGTGACAGTCTAGCAGTAATCTCTCACATTAGTTGAGTTTTCTCTTCAACATGGGAACATGGGTTGAGTTTTCTCTTCAACATGGGAAAACATCTGGATGAGAGTTTAAATCGTTGAGTTTTTTGAGTCTAAAAACACGAGTTTACATGTACCCGGTTTAAAAAGTGCGAGAGTTTACTGTTAAACTCTCACATTTACTAAACTCTCACCTTATCAGATTTGGCAATTGTATTAAATTGTTTAGATAGCTAATTCTGTCAAAGTATTCCCTGCTGGCCAGTGCATACAGTACGCTGACTCACAAAAACATGAGAACTCATCTGCCGCTAGAAATTACATAGATTTTATACACAAACTATGTTTTTTTTCATGGATTGAGGTCTGCTAGCTCATAAACTTAAAGAGACAGGAGCGCCCCTAAGCATATCAATTAACGGGCTCCTGGGGAATTAACTTTCAATAATTGGGTCACATATGGGAAAATGAGGTGTAAGAGACAATGTGACCACAACTTTTTATTATAAACAATAGACTTTAATCCATGGCACCCCACCATCTGTGGTGCCTGAGGTATGTGACCACACCATTTAATAATAAAAAAAAATTCATACATGCTATGCATTCATCTAATTACACTACTCTATATAAATATATGTGTTCCTTTTATTGAGATAAACATTTTTCTTCTGTTCATTTTCTGCTGTCACCATCCTGAGATGGCAAGTGCATTGCAGCGGTACATGTAGCTATGTGATTCTGGTTAAATAGATTTTCCCATGCAAAGCATCTCTGTGCTAGAATGATGTTGAATGGCAATAAAGATAAATAGTCCCATCAGACTTAACTATTTATCTCTGACATAATTTTGCGTGACACTGCTTACATAATCATGTGCAGCAACTGAGGGTTATTCATAATTCTATCACTATTGGAAGCCCCATTTTTAAAAAATCTCTTTACAAATCCTTCATTGTAAAAACAGGACTTGGACTGAAGCAAGTATCTTATTGCTTTTGTTGCCAATTCCCTGGTGTTTATAGGATAAGATAGATTAATATTTAATAGGATTCTGTAGACTGTGGGTGGGAATCGGTATGTAACAGTAGGCTGTCGGGATGCCTACTGTCAAAATACTAACAGCGGCATCTCGATGGTTGGTATCCCGACAGGGGTTGGGTAAGAATACTTACCCTTCCTGCTTCTCCCCTAACCCTCCCTTCTTGTAGCATAACCCTAACCCTCCCCACACGCACCCTAACCCTCCCCCCTTAGTGCCTAACCCTAACCCCCCTAGTGGTACCTAGCCCTAACCGTACTCCCTAGGGGTGCCAAACCTTAACCTCCCACCAACAAAAACGCTAACCCCGCTATGCTACCTAAACCTAACTCTCCCACCCGGGGCTAACCGTAAGGGCGCCTTGGACTTACCTGGTTCAGGCAGCCGTCCTTCTGTATTCCGGCGTTGGGATTAAGATAGGCGTCTGTATTTCGATGCATATCTTAAGTCCCTTGTTGGGCTTCCCCCGTCGGAATTTAGATATGTGATATTGGATCATTTTCTTCATTAAAAAAATTAGCATATCTAAATTTTTGTCTCATTTGTTTGATTTGGTTCTCTTTATCTACTTTTAAGACTTGTGTGAAAATCTGAGATAGTATTAGGCCAAATTTCAGCAGAAATATAGAAAATTCTGAAGGGTTCACAAACTTTCACGCACCACTGTACCTTTCCATTCAAAGTCTTCTTGACCAATTTGTTGCTCACTTTAGTCCTGGGTCCTCATCATTCAGGCATCCATGGTTTTAGCAAACTACTGAATACAATGACTTGCTCCTTACAGGGCACTGGCGCAAATGACTAATTAGGGACGTATCGCTTTTATTTATACCATGGAATTTGTTTCTTGATCAGTGGTCAGATTATAGGAATTTCCCATTGTAACATAGTCAGTGTATTTGAAACTGTTTGTGTATCTTACACTATTTACATGATGAACAATAGACATTACGTAATATAGATAGTTGCAGGAGTCTTAATACACATGCAGCTCTGCATTTTATGCTAATTACATATATGTTATGGATGCAATTTATGCCTATGTTTTTGGCCTAAATTGCATCCAAATCTACATGAGCCCCAGTAGTGAATTTCCTATTAGGCACAGGATGCACTTGCCTAGTCACTTGTTGGGGGGTGGCACTTGGACGCTTGTTTTAGTACTGTCAGTCTAAATTTTATCAGTAAGTACAAAATATCTTCACTATACCATACCATACACCATCTGCAGTGGAGTGTGGATGTGTACGACATGCACTGACTGTTCTTGTCAGCTGTTCTACTTATTACATTTATAAATAATTAAAACTAAAATGAAAAATCATAGCTCATGGCTTGTTTTATTATAGATCATCAAATTCACATAATCAAACAATGAAAATCATATAATTGGACAGAGGGATACGGCCATTACTTTTGTACCTAGGGGCACCCTGATCCCTAAATATGATCCTGATAAGTCCCATGGTAGTAACTTTACAGCTACTGTTTCCATTGGACACTGGTAGACAGAATTCCCTGACAGTATACTTTTGAAGTGACATAATGTTATTGCATCGAGTATATTTATCCCAAACTATGGAGAAACTTTTGTACAAGCAAACGCCATTAAAAAATTGGTTTGAATTAGGATTACATTTTTTTTAGTTTTAAAATAATGTTTCCAGACATAAGGAAAATAACAAGTATATGGAACGGGTATGGTAGCCTGGCAGTCAGGATGCTTGCTGTCAATATACTGACAGCGGCATCCCAATGCTCAGGATCCCGACAAGGGTCGGGTAAGTATAGTAACCTTCCCCCATTCTCCCCCTAACCCTAACACTCTGTTCCTGCATCCTAACACTAACCCTCCCCATTAGTGCCTAAACTTAACCCTCCCCCTTTAGTGCCTAAACCTAACCTATGCCCAGAGGTGCATAGCCCCTAACCCACCCCTGAGGGTACCTCCCCCTCCCCTAGCCTAACCCTAAACACCCCCCATGATGGCTAAACCCACCCCTCACCCGCGTCTAAGACCTTACAAGCCAGCTATACTTACATCAGTATTCCGGCGACGGCATGTCACCTACTGTCGGTATTGCAGCGTCGGTCTTCTGGCCGGGTAGTGGCATTTCGGCGCCAGGATTTTGTCAGCTGGGATGCCGCATGTAGGTATATTTACTACATCCCATATAGTATGTGTGTATGTGTTTAAGTGGTAGTGAATTTAGATTGATGCTCCAATTGAGCAGGGAGTGTTAATGACTCAATATTCTCTAGATTGTGCTGCATAATATGATATAACTATCCAAATAAATTGTCACAGATAACAATTTAATGTTACCCTTTTGGGGCAGGTAACATTAATGAAGGTGTTAAGGGGTTTTTCCAATTTAAATAGTATTTTGGCCAAATTCCTCTCTTCCCTGTAATATGACTTTGAATGTATATTGCTGGAAACTGTTATCATCGCTCACATCTCTCTGGAGCAGACTAAATGTATCATAGTAGCTGTCAGTGAAAACTATTTAAAGTGGAAAAAAACTTTAATTGTATCAGTCTGAATATTTTACTTGGAGTAAGCTATGCACCTATCTTTGTTAATGCAGCTGACACTCATAACAAATGCACTAACAATGCATCTCACATTCCACAGTATCTAAATGAATGAGGGTTAAACGAGTACATTGTGGGTTAAACAGCTGGGACAGGATGAAAAGTTACGTTTAATTGGACTGAGGGTAAGGGGGATAAACAGAGAAGAGGCAGCGCCTCGATTTGAGTATTCACCTTTGCGCCCTCTACACAGGGAATACACAGAAAACGAGGCACAGTGCACAGAGAGTTTTGTGCACTGCACCCTGTTCTCATCAAATGTGGCACTAACTGCTTTACTGGGAATATTTCATCATTAATTTTAGTTCTTGTTCTTTTGGTGTGTACAGTAATTTCTGTGCACTAGCACACATTAAGGTTAATTTCGACAGGAGCCAATTACCTACCAGTATGTTATTGGATTGTGGGAGAAACCCCTCATAAATATGGAGGTAATATGCAAACTCCACAGAGATAGTACTAAAGCTGGAGTTGAATCTATGACCTCAATGCTATGAGGTAGCAATGCTAATCACTGTGTCACTCACATCTGTGCTTTTGGAGTTTCTTTGTGTATAAAGTTGTATTCTGTTATACACAAGGATAAAAGACCACTATTACAATCTACATTAGCACTTGTACACAATGGCACAACAGTGCACAGGTGTATGGTTAACAGCCAATAAATATTTACTATATTCATAGCCAAAAATAGAGTGCAATAGGAAAATACTCGGTGGACACATGGGTAAGCTATAATAAATCTGTACTACTCAGGCTCGGACTGGGCCGCCGGTGGGCCCGGCTGCTTCATCGCCACGCCCTCTATTGCTGTACTATGTACATGTGTGTATGTGTATACTAGGTATATGTATGTATGCTCTGCATGCGTATACTGTGTATATGTATTCTATGTATATGTAAACTATATATGTATATATAGGTATGAATACTAATATGTACACTATGTATATGTATGCATGCTACGTATATGTAAACTATGTATAGGTATTTTTAGGGTTGGGTACGGGATGCCGTTGCTCAGGATCCCAGCGGTCAGAATACTGACAGGGTTAGGATACCGACACCTGACAGTAGGTAGCCCTCCCGCTCTCCCTACCCTAACCTTCCCTCCCCGGTGCCTGAATGTAACCTCCCCCCCTAGTGCCTAAACCTAACCTCCCCCTCCCCGCACCCTAAACCTTACCCTCCCCCCTTAGTGCCTAACCCTCCCCCTAGTGCCTAACTCCTAACGCTAACACCCCCTAACCCTACTACTTACCTTCGGGATTCCAGTGGTCGGGATGCCGGCGCCGGGACTTAGACAAGTGTCGGGATTCTGGCTCCGGCATTCTGACCATTGGAATCCCCACGGTCAGGATATTAACCGAATACCGTATTATTACTATGTTTATGTACACTGTGGGGGGCATTATTATTATTACAGGTTGAGTCTCCCATATCCAAATATTCCGAAATACAGAATATTTTTAGCATGACTAAGAAAGTGAAACCATTGCTTTCTGATGGTTCAATGTACACAAACTTTGTTTAAAGCACAAATTATTAAAAATATAGTATAAAATTACCTTTAGGCTATGTGTATAAGGTGTATATAAAACATAAATGCATTCTGTGTTTAGATTTGTGTCCCATTCCCAAGATATTTCATTATTTTATGCAAATATTCCAAAATACGGAATATTCAGATATCCAAAATACCCCTTTGTCCCAAGCATTTTGGATATGGGAGACTCAACCTGTATTACATTTTATTTATAGGGCACCACAAGTGGTCCGCAGCGCCGTACATACAGCAAAGGGTACACAGAACATTACATTACAATACAGTAACCAACATATAAACAGAACACAAGTAACAAAATGCAACACAATTCTCCCTACACAGTACAGCTCTGAAGGTGAAGTCTGTCATAGAAGTGTTAGAGAAGAAGGCTGTGAGACAGTGGGGAGGAGGACCCTGCTCCTAGGAGCTTACAATCTAGGGGGTATTCAATTAGCCGCAGGGTTTACCCCACGACTTATTACCAGCAAATATCCCTGAGGCGCAGGGAAAGGCTATTCAATTAAATAGCCATTTTCCCGTGCCGAAAAAAAAAAATCAGGATTCAGGCGCGGAAACCCACTGATTCTACGTAAACTGCGGAATCAATGGCTTTTTTCCCCATGCGCTCCCAATTTTGTGTTTTTCCACGGACTTTACCTCCTAGCTCCATGAGCTGCATGGTTCAGTCCAACTGCGGGGGCTCGCTCACGGGGTAATCCCCGCTAATTGAATTTCTCCAGCATGGCAATTATCCATCCATATATATGTATATATGTGTATATATATATATGTATGGGATTGGGTATGGGAGACCGGCAGTCGGGATGCCGGCCGTCAAAAGGCGACAGTGGCATCCCTGTGCTGAGAATCCTGACAGGGGCTCAGTAAGTATGCTAACGCTCCCCACTTCACCCCCTAACCCTCCCTTCCTGCATCCTAACCCTCCCCCCCCACCCTAACCCTCCCTGTTGATGCCTAAACCTAACCCTCCCCCCTTAGAGCCTAAACTTAACCCGCACCCATAGTGCCTAACCCCCCCCTTGGAATGTTATGCAATGGCCAAGTCAATCCGCTGACCTGAATCTGATTAAGCATGCATTTCACTTGATGAAGACAAATCTGAAGGGATAATGCACCAAGAACAAGCAGGAACTGAAGACATTTGCAGTAGAGGCCTGTCAGAGCATCACCAGGGATGAAACCCAGCGTCTGGTGATGTCTATGCGTTCCAGACTTCAGGCTGTAATTGCCTGCAAAGGATTTGCAACAAAGTATTAAAAAGTGAAAGTTAGATTTAGGATTGTTTAGTTTGTCCCATTACTTTTGGCCCCTTAAAAAGTGGGAGGCACATATAGAAACCGCTGTAATTCCTACACCGTTCACCTTATTTGGATGTAATTACCCTCAAATTAAATCTGAAAGTCTGCAGTTAAAGTACATCTTATTTGTTTAATTTCAAAGCCATTGTGGTGGTGAATAGAGGCCAAAATATGAAAATTCTGTCAATGTCCCAATATTTATGCACCTGACTGTATACATACATATAAACTATGTGTATTATTGCTATCCTAAAGGGGTCATCGATTATTGATATTTTAATTAAAAGGGGCATGGATTATTGCTAATCTAATAAAAGGGTAACAGTTTATTGAAATAATAATAATGTGGGATGACCACTGACCACACCCCTACTCTTAATGGCCACACCTACCCAAGGCTGGTCACGCCCCTTCACTGGGACCCTGCCATTGCATTCCCTTGTGGGCCCTTCATGCCCCAGTCCAATACATTTACATGTGTTATTTACCAGTCATTGTCCAACAACATATTAACATAAGGTGATATTGTCACTTCACTTCATCTATGTGTATATGTTATTAATGAGTGGATCGAATCACAAATACATGTGTTAGCAGTGTTAATGTCACTGTTGACAGGCTGATGACTTACTATGTTAATACCAAAAATTGTACAAGTGGTCCATATTATAGTCTCCAAACCTAGACAGGGTTTCGGGCAGCACGACAAGTGCAGGATGGAAAATAAAGTTTAGATAACGTTTAACTGTTAATTTCTGAGTAACATGGTATATTTATGCTGCCTTGTGGCTCTGTACTATATCTTTATGGAAATGTTTTGCATATATTTAAAATATACCATAGCAAAAATAATATTTTAAGCAAACAGCAGCTTATATGATGCCCTGGAGCTGAACAGAAACAGAAAGCTTTGGCAGACTGAAATCAGATATAGTTTTCTTCTGTAGTATTAAGTGGTGCCTATTTCTGTCAATCATCAATCATAGTGATGACATGTAAACTATACTATCTCATTTATGTCACATTTACTATTTTTCTTTATAATGCATTGCACACAGTGTTGTTTTAGGGATAAATGACAGATGCTTTAGTTGAAGCAACTGAATGTCAAATAAACACTGTAAACTAGGATGTTAATTTGCTCTGGATCACTCCAATAAAGACCAGGCATAAAGAATGAACTGCACAGCTCGGTCTCCCCACACATGGCAGGAATTCCTTCAAGTATCTTCATACCAACTGCCTTGGGTTTATGTGCAAGATCTGAATCATAATGTAGCAACTACAAAATATAATGCAGAAACAATTGTAAATATTGTTAGTGTCATTGGATTCCGAATCTAGCTGTCTATAGTCCTGATATTTTCTTTTGGTAGAAAAAATCAATTGTTTGCTACCAGTGTTTGATCACATGCATTTATAGTGGTTGTATACATTGTAATGCTACAATGAAAAAAAAACCCAATATGATAATATAATAAAATAGTTATGTTTACTAATCTACAAAACAAAAGAAGAGCAGAAAACACTACCTATGTACAAATTCCGACAATATCCTGTTAATGCTTGGTATCAAATAATATTTAACTTGTAATAATGCTAATAATAATTAGAATTTGATTACGTAGCTCTCACTCCAGTAGGTCTCTAATATAGCATTAAAAAAAATTAAAAAGTGAAATATAGAGCCTCTAAGATTGATTGCAAGGCAACTGAGTGGTAACCAGTTTTCATGTGTAAAAAAACAATTAGCATATGAGTGGAGCACTAGAATATAAATTGATTCAGTGTAAAAATAATTCAACATAATTTTTAATGTGCATGCCAACACTAACATGTAGTACTGATATTTAATGCATTCATATATTCAGCCAGTGTCATACATATGATTTGCTTAGTTTGCATGTATCAAAATTGTATGTCCAGAGAAATATATCCTGCAAATAGGATGGACAGAAAATATGATTGCACATATTCTTTTACCATAAGACGTGAAATATTCAAAAGAGTGTCATCCCAAATCTCAAAGAAGCACATAAATAATGGACATCTGCACAGAGATAGAGTGCATAAGATATAATTATCAAAAGGCATACATTTTCTGCTGTCCTACTACTATTAGATAAATACACCACAAATAGTACTAATGGTGATAAGCTATACAAGTTACTGGCATCTCATCAAAGGATCAGGGGCAGACCACTAACCGTGGCTAAGGGATCTGACTTCTCATCCACAATACTGGAGGGACCTGGTAGCTATTCACTATTTTAATTTTAAATACTGGCTGAAAGAGATTTCTTAAGATAAAACAATTAAACAAGGGGGTAATTATATTACATTATAGAGCCTAGTTCTGTGTATATATACAAATGCCTCCCAAATACTCTGATCAAAAAGTATTCCAAATATAGAATTTTGGTTTTAGAGATACTCTACATTTGTCCGTTGTGAATAGCCCTCAGTGTGCTATGTTTGGGTCACACAGAATACCACCAATCTTTGTAGAAATCAATACATGAATTTTAGTATTTTCTGTGGCACAACAAAACAAGAAAAGTACTTGAAACAGTGTGATGCAAGGTATCTATTAATGCATTTATTTATCTAGGTAGAATTTGTCTTGTACTAGTTTCTTTAAACGATCAAGAATGCTGATGCAATTGTGTTTGTTTGTTTCTTTAATTTCTAATAACATTGCAAGCATCCCAAAATGCTGTAAGGGAACCTTTTGTGAAGATGGAATTTAACAGTTCTTTATAGTACTAAAACTATTAAAAATGGCATACATACTGACCAATACATCTTAACAGATGAAAGTAATGTATTGTTTGCACATTATTAAAGTCTTTTTTTTCTTTTAAAATACCAGGCAGAGCATAGTATAAACAAGAAATCATATGTACCAATAGACTTTATAAGATTGATTGCACCGTCTTAAATTAATGGAGATATATTGACAAAACAAGACAATGATGGATGAAGTATATTGATTACCAGAGAATGTGTTATGTGGAGGAAAGTGCACTTGAAATGCAAAGTAAAGCTATGCATGGCATGTTTTTCCAGAATTCTTACATTCCTTTTTTAATGAAAATGCTTCCGTTTTGAAAGGGCTTTTATACACTTTATAATATATATTCTTAATACATTCCTACTGCACCGAGTGTTCATAACGTTCTTCAGTGTTCCGTATTGTACAGCTGTGTACCAAAATTCAGTCCTCTACTTGTTACATGTTCACATTCTGTTATTTGTATAGCATTAAAAATTATATAGTCTCTTTTGTGTCTCTTTCTCCTGTTAGGCATCATTTAATATGGAATACCAAAAGGAAATACGTCATTGATCTGGAAATTATCCCTGGATAAAAAAATTAGAGGAATCTGAGATCAAGTCAAGCAAAATGAATGGAAGGAACTGCAATATGAATCACAGGGCTACTGGGACCCCCCATGGACCAGGAATGATCAGTGGGCAGCAGATTCCACCGATTAGAGTACATACAGGAACCCCTTCCCCATCTTCTAATAGTGCCACACCCAGTCCTGCTAATGGAAACCTATATTTAAAAATGTCTCTGGGAGGTGGAGTAGCTCCACAAAGCAACGAGAATACCATTCACTTACCTGCTTTAAGTCCAAGGAGACAAGTCATAACAAATGGGAAACCTGTATTCCAAGTGCCACAGCCACCGATTATGCA
This sequence comes from Taudactylus pleione, assembly GCA_031769625.1. Lineage (NCBI taxonomy): Eukaryota > Metazoa > Chordata > Amphibia > Anura > Myobatrachidae > Taudactylus > Taudactylus pleione. The sequence continues at coordinate 2,493,803 of JAUIMM010000189.1, forward strand.
GCCATCTTCTTCATCCAAGCAAAAACAGCAGGATTATGGGCCTCCATTTTCTGCAAGCTATGTTAAAGGTTAGTACTGGAAAAAGATTAACTAATAGTTTAGAAAATCACATTAAATAGTTGACACTTTAATGTCACAGTAAAAGAAAAACTATGAAGTGGTTTTCTGGACAATGAAAACCCCAATGGAGCTTCATTTTCCATATGCTGTCACTGGGCATGCTCAGTAGAGGGGACTTTGGAAGCATATGGAATTATTCAGCATTGATGTTTCTTTTCATATTATATATGATATAGAACAGTTTGAGTACCAGTCATGTGACCAACCTAAAGGGGAAACCTTGGAGAGAGATAAAATACCAACCAATCAGCTTCTGGTATTTTTCAAACACACCCTGTAATATGACAGTTAGAAGCTGGTTTATTAGTACTTTATCTCTCTCCATGGTTTGATACATTTCCCCCCTTGTCTGATGTATGAGTGAATTAGGTCAGCATGTGATGAGTACAGGCCGATGTGTGAGGCTGATAATGTGGGAACGTTGATGCTGGTATATTGTTGTGCACATATTGCTGGAACAATAAAGTTGTTATACCCCAGGGTCACAGACTGGTATGTGTAAGTGTGGGCACTTATATACTGTGGAAGTACTGGCACTCGTATATGGTGGTGAACCTAGTTGGCTATCTGGATGTATTAGGCCTGATTCCGGATCACAAGCAAAGCAGCCACAAGTACGGACAGCCATGCAGCCAGAGGTACTACCTTATGCTAATGAGAGTATCCATACAGCTTCATGCGCATAGTTGCACCTCACATTGTTTTTCCATCTGCAGCTGCAACCATCATCATTAATATAATATTTTTTTTTCAAATAATTTATATTTTTTGCATAATTAATATCGGCACATACACCTACCCAGTGTTGGACTGGGGCACGAAAGGCCACCGAGGGAATGCAGTGGTAGGGGCCCATGCTATGGGGGTGTGGACATCCACCAGAGAGGGTGTGGCCAGCCACCACAGACACTTGGCTATCCAATCTGCAAATCTTGGTTTAGTTTCCATAGAAGGGAACCAAGCCCCCATGTTGATCAGTGGTCCTACCCCACCAGGTAACTGACCATCTAACAGAGTAACAATTTATCATTTGAAGTCTTGAGCCTGATACCTAGACAGTGGGGCCCACCATGGATTTCCCTTGTCCCCCTGTTGGCTAGTCCAACCCTGCACCTACCCCATGCTAGGTGCAAGACAGCCATCTGAAACAGGCATCCCTTTGTCATACGCATGCCTCATAAAAGCACAGAAGTCTGACTACACACCCATGACACTCCCATAAAATAGATCTCTTGTGTGTGTTCATAATATAGCCACCCAGCTGAGACTCAGAAATGCCCATTTCACAAACAGAACCGGATACACATGGATCTTACATGGAGGCGCGTATACATGTTGCCCACTATGCACCAGGCCCATTTTGTTGTAACATATATTTTTCTTTCTACCATTATTCCCTTTTTCACCACCAATTCTTTCTTAGAAAATTGTTGGCTCTATTAACATAATTTGGGGGTTTCCCTAAATGTCTTGTTTTCCATAGAAAAGTAACTTTACAGGATAAATCAATTCTGACTCCTTAGTGTTGGAAATATTCAGCGTCAGACAAAGGTTTGATGTAGTCCAGATTTTTTTTCTCTTTCATCTAATATAACAGAAATATTTGAAATGTAAAAATGCCTCAGGAAAAAGCAGGCAGCCAGTCTGTAATTCATAGCACCAGTGGTCGCACCAAAGGAGAATTTAGGAAATGATGGAATTTTGAAGACACATATTTAAAAAAAGAGGGAGAGCGTACAGCAGTGATGTGCGGTGAGGTGAGCCAGGTGAGGCAGGTGAGGCAGAGCCTTTCCTGTCATACTTAGGTATACTCCAAAGTTTTTACTATAAAAATTATAAGAAAAATAAAAAAAATATATAAATATCCTCTTTGTATTATACTAATCATTTTTATAGTCACAACTCTGGAGTAAAACGTGAATTGCAGGTGAGGCACTGCCTCCCCTGTCTACCCTATCCACACATCCCTGATCAAAGCACACCAAATTTCCAGCACTATATACTGCTGCACCTTTGTATAATGCCCACATGTACCCTCTGCATCATATATGTATCTGTAAATCTGGCTCAGATACTAGCCAGTACCTCCCCAGCCATTTACTTCATGTCACTGGGTATAGTGTTTTAGTTGTTATCTGTTTTGAAATAATTTGAATAAAAATATTATGACTAAGGTGGAGTGTAAGTGCATCATTTAGCAGTGCAGCTTCAGTAAGTGGCACAATTACACAATGTGCATTACGTGTCATTTTACTTTGGGATGTTCACAGTATATAAATGTTCTAATTGCTTTTGGATGAGCTGCAGGTGATTTCCATTATCCTCTTTTGAGTTCATGGATTTAATATGATATACAAAGAATGTTAAGTATGGATATAGAATTCTCTTGAGATCACAAAACTCAGAGCAAATCTGCTATTCTAGGATAAAATGTTCTGGAAATTGTGTCCCTTCGCTGAAAACATTAAGAAATTGTAAAAAAGATAAAATTGTTGGCATAAAATTATACTGCTAAACTTATCATAATTGATTTCCAGTGACAGTGTGTTTTGTAATGTTATACCAATGCCTGTAATTTATTTTCAAGGAGGACATTTGAACATGTGACATTATTTCAGTGATTCTTGAGCTAAATTGAAATGAACCTCTCTCTTGTCCATCCATGATAAGAATTATTGAGGAAAACTCATCTCCATTTATTGGCACACATACATGAGACTCCGAAAGAAAGATTTTCTACGGTTCTCAGAAATTGCATTGTACCATGAAGGAGTGGGTGAAGACCATTATATAAATTGTAGTATGAATTAAATCATCCTAATCTGATAGAATAAAAAAATTAAAGCATACAGGTGGAAGCAGGGGTGCCCGCGGGGGAGGGAGTACTGATTATCGGGCCCGGGCTCCTGGGGGGGCAACACACGCTGCTGTGTGCTGGGCTGCAGTGGGAGACTGCTCCGTCAGCCGCAGCTGTCTTCAATGCCTGTGGTGGGGAGCGATCAGGGCCGGCGTGAGGCATGTTTCGACCAGTGCGGTCGAACAGGGTCACACCCCTCCCAACCATCCCGATTTTCAGCGGGACAGTCCCGTTTTTCGCCGAAGTGTCCCGCCGGTGGGCGGGAGGTTGGGCACCCCCACAGCTGCAGCTCAGCAGTGGTGTTGGCCCCGGAGAAGAGGAATGGATGCCGCGTGCATGCATGGATGATGCCTGACGTTAAATGCGAGGAGTACCATACGGGCACGCCCCCAATAAGCGTCATGTAGGGGACGTGGCCTATGGTAATTAGGTCACGCACCCTTTTCGGACGCACCTCTGGGTGAAAGATATAACAATGACATCTGAAATGCACAATGTTGCACATAGCTCATTAAAAGTATGGCCGTGCTACATAAGTTAATTTTGAAAGGAAAGTGATGCTTCAATTTATAAAAATTAGTGCATAGTCTACTGTTAAGAATGCAACTTGCAGTAGTCCTCAGTATACAGTACACCACATATGATTTACGCTTGCAGTATTGGTGCATATCTACTGTGTGATGTAATAGAATTCAGCATCACTGTTCTATACTACTGTTATTGTTTCAGAGACAAATAAACCATACAGTACTTGCTGATATCCTGGCTGCCCCTTCCGGGAGGGAGCAGCCAGATCGGCTTAGCAGGGGGCTGGCAAAAGGGGCATGGCCAGATACATTACACGCCCTTTAGGGGCAGAGCAAAATACTTTCATAATTTTGGCCCCGCCCCCACTACACAATGCCAAGATTTCTGGCATTGTGGTGCAGGGGGCAGGGTCATGATGACGCGATTCAGCGAGAATCGCGTCATCAGTCCCCCCGCTGCGGGTGTTTGGGGCTACATTGCAGGGGGGACTGGAGGGACCAGGAGGCTTGCCTACTTTTCTGGGGGGCCGGGAGTGGCACCAGATTTTCTGGAGGCTCCCGGCCAAATTGGGAGAGTAGGCATGTATGAGATTACGTGTTATTTCAGCTGGCAATTAAACCCATACTTGCTAGCCGCTGTTGGCAACAGAAATCTTGGGGCCGGTACACTTATATCTCTGGGGCCCCCAACCCCCCCCAATACCCTTCCTTAACCCCTCCTCCAAACACACATGCTGGGTCCACACACACTCAATTATTACAGATAGAGAAATGCAAACACACTGTACACAGACATATATATATCAAACAAAACAATAGTCAATTATGCGCACATTGGAGTCCTCTGTATAATCCAGATTATGGATATATAATTATATAGTATTGCTCAATCAAAAAAACTCCTTACCACTGCAGTAGAAAAGTTTTGAAACAAATGGATACAGGAGAGCGCACTCAGTAATAAGGTAAAACACACTCTTTACTTGTGTAAATATGCACATACATTAAAGTTTCAAACAGCAAACATGAAATTTCAGCGGTCATCCAATCACTGGCAAATAATAGCAGCTCCAGCAATGAGACCTCTTCCACGAGTAACGCCGGCTCTGGACACAGGCAGATCTCGTCACAGCATCCACGTCACAAGCCATGCATCAACATGCTTCGTCATTCAATAACTTCATCAAGAGGTGTACATATACACACATATATCACCATACATATACACACACATATACATACATATACACATACATATATATATATATATATTTATGTATAAATATATATCTATATACTGTATATATATATATACTGTATATATATATACTGTATATATTTATATATATATATAAACACAATATAGTCACCAGAGCGCACAAAAATAAGAGGACATAAAGTGAAGATCCAATCTAGTAGGTAGTACCCCTAAAATAATAGTGTACACCATAGCAAAATATTCAATAGATAATCAACAGTAAAAGTTCTTGCAGTTGATCGCCGTGGTCACAATGAGCTGGATTAGTTGTTATATATATCCAAGATGTATTTTTCACAAAGGTCTTCTCACTCCCATGTGACACTCGTGCATATGAAAAAGAGGAGAAAAAGAGGACCTTCCTAGTGTATTACCATTTATTAAAGTAAAACATTCAACTTCAGGATAAGAATATATCCACCAACATATAATAAAAGTGAAGGCGTACCAGAAAGTGGGGGTGTAAACAGAATACACCAAAAATGCTATAGGAGTCCTTCCTAAGAATAGGAACAGGAAATCCAAAAACGACCTGTAGTGTCTCTGAAGAAGTTCCACTTCCTGGATCCAACCTTAGACTGGAACACCAACGCGTTTCAACTATGGATTTGGTCTTTTTCAAGGTGTAAAGGTGGTGGAGTAAGGTCCATATATATACCCTCCCTAGGTATCTCATTGGTTAATCCCACATTGGTTAAAACATAAACAAATATATATAGAAGAATGACAGAATCCGCATGATTGATACAGTTATATAAATAGCTTAAACATATGTGCATAGAGAACATAAAAACTTAGAGAACCATAAAAAATAATACATAACGCTGAATTGGAACGCGGAAGTGTCTTACTTCTGGTTGGTGGTGACACTTCCTGTCCGCGTAAAGCGGATGGCCTCCATTGAAGAAGACACGCAAAAAACTCAGTCACATCCGGTCCGGAGTGGCACGCAAACGTCACTTCCGGCACCGGACGGACTGAGCCCATATCTCCTCCGAGGTCTCCACATTCAGAGAACCTAATCCCCGCTATTACCCCCGCAGTGGGCGGTACTAGCATAATGATACTGTCGCATTGTCACATCCGGGGGGTTTAATAATACAGAAAAAATCTACATCTAAGAATATGGATAATGAATTTTATGAGAGATGGAATAAAATATTAGAAAACTGTTCAGTATCACTAATGGAACTGATTATACAACAAAGAAAAAAGGATTTACTAACTCTGGAAGAAATTAACCATCTAACCACAGTACTTACACCTTATAGGGAATCAGAAGATTACATTCAGAGAGAGAGAGAAATGGAAAATAGGATTGTAAGAAAAGAAAAGGAAATTATTCTCCGGAAACAGAGGAAATTTAAGAGGGACCTCAAAGATTTAGATATTAACATAAAGACCCATACTAAAACAGATCACTCTCTCCAGAATGAAGAAATGAGGATTGACACCCCTAGTAAAAAGGGATGTTTAGATTCATATGATGATGATTGCACTTGCGATATAGATGATTTAGAACAAGGATATTCTGAGGAGGTACGACGAGAAGAAAGGAATCAGAGGAGAGATCGTAGAGAACACGTCAAACCCAGAAGAGTTAGTTTTAGAAAAGATGAGTGGGAGTATCCGTCGCGTTCTAGGACAAAATATTACGGACAAAGAAAAAGTAATAAAAATGATAGATGGTTCCCCAGGTTCCAAAACCCCAACAGACGTCGTTTGAGAAGTACATCTAGGGATTCATTGTACATTAAAGACGAGTGGTATATAAATGATGGGAGAAGATCAAGAAGTCCATTACCCACCTATAATAGATTCCAATCGATGAATAACCGGGATTTTTTAGACAGGAACAGAAGGAGAAGGAATTGGAATTAATGAGAAAAGTTAGGAAACCTAAAATTAAATCTTCACGGGGCTGTAGGGGGGGTAGGACTAAAACAAATAAACTTCTTCCGACTGTTAATCCGGTGTCCACAGAAGAAGAAACATGTATGAAGGTTTTTAATTTGAGTACCCACATACTCACTAAGGACGAGAACTCTGTACTGGCAAAGGGGTTGAAGTTTGCCCCTAATAACCAACTTGATAAATTTGGCACTTATCTCGATCTACAAACATTTGTTAGGAATTTATCTATTAAGAAATATTTCCTTAGAAATAATTCAGAAGGGAGAAGTGAAAGAGAGTTATTCAAACCTAGATCGACTTTGAACCCCACTTATAATCGTGGGTGTTTTATTGACAGCTTTACTAAGGCAGTCAGTATGGATTTGGAAGGTATTGTAACTAAAAAGAAGGCATATAAAAAGATAACCTTACGTATAAGGAGAGAAAGGCCCTCAATGATCTAGGAAATAATCCAGAGATAATTATAAAACCAGCTGACAAAGGTGGTAGTATAGTGATCATGAACACCAGCAATTACAATAGAGAGGTGATGAGACAGCTAAATGATGCAGATACTTACAAGTTACTTAAAACCAATCCTAGTGAGAAAATTGAGAAATCTTTGATACATTTATTATTAAGATATAAAGACTTGGGTACAATTACTGAAAACGAAATGAAGTACATGACCATTTCGTCACCCACAATCCCAGTCTTTTATATTCTCCCCAAGGTACACAAGGACCTTTGTAATCCACCGGGACGTCCCATTGTAGCCAGTACGAACTCAATCACGGCGAATCTTTCTCACTTTGTAGATCACCATCTACAACCGGAAGTACTTAAACTTAGATCGTATATTAAAGACACTTCCGATATACTTAATAAGACCAACGGCCTTGTATGGGAAGAAGATTATATGCTGGTGACCGCTGATGTAAAAAGTCTTTATACTATCATTGACCACATTAAGGGCCTAGAGGCTGTTGATTATTTTTTGAAAAGAGGAGAGATTACAGCAGACAAAATTAGCTTTCTTGAGGATGGTATTGACTTCATTTTGAAGAACAATTTCTTTTGGTACTCAGGAAAATACTACATGCAAACGAGAGGAACTGCTATGGGTACCCGTTTTGCGCCCTCGTATGCCAACCTTTTCATGGGTTTCTGGGAAACGATGTTCTTCTGGAAAAATAACCCCTTTTTGGAAAATATAGTCTATTGGTACAGATATATAGACGACATCTGGTTTATATGGAAGGGAGATGAAATTAAGTTAGAGGATTTAAAAAAAACTTTGGAGAATAATACCTTTAACATTGAACTAACCTACAATTCCAGCAAGGTGGAAGTAAATTTTCTGGACTTTACCTTTTATGTTGAAGACAATACACTTAAAACTCAGAACTACTGTAAACCTACGGATTGTAATGCTTACATAGACCGTAACAGTAATCATCACACTACTTGGCTAAAAAACATCCCGAAAGGTCAGGTTAGAAGGATAAGAAGAAATTGTTCTGATGTAAAAGTTTTTCAAGATCAAATTAATATTAATAAAAATAGATTTGTCTCCAAAGGATATGCTGACAAGGAAATTGATGAACAAATAGAAAATATGATCAGTGTAGATAGAGAATCTCTACTTAAACCCATCTGCTCCCAGGAAAATAACTCAGATTATTTTAAGTAACCTTTTATTACTTCTTTTAATGTACAACATAAGGAATTTGAAAAGATAATTCGGAGACATTGGAATCTACTCACCCGTGATCCGGTTTTAAAATCAGTGATCCCCTCTAAACCTAAGTTCGTCTACAGGAAGGTACCAAATATTAAAAATAAAATTGTTAAAAGTGCCATTCCGCCCAAAAGAACTGGGAGAATAAAGACTAAAGGGTTCCATCGCTGTGGAACCTGTTTAGTATGTAGGTCCTTTACGAAACAACCTACAAAAACTGAAAATTTTTATTCTAAAACTGGGGAGTCACATCTTATACCAGATTTTATAACTTGCACAACCAGAAACTGTATATATTTAATAGAATGCACATGTGGTTTGTGGTATATTGGACGTACAGGCCGCTGTCTTAAAGACAGATGGTCAGAACATCTCAGAAATATCAAAAAGGGCTTTGAAAACCACTCTTTATCTGCTCATTTTAAAGAAGTACACAATAACTCAATCGGTAATATTAAACAAATGATTGGAATCAAACAGGTGTGGAGCCATTGGAGAAAGAAAGATCAGGAAGCCCACCTGGCCCAGACAGAAATGAAATATATATTTGATCTTAACACTCTTAAACAAAATGGTCTTAACACCGATTTTAAATTAAAATGGTTTTTATGACTTTTATATTTTTAGTATGTTCATGATATCTTACATTTATTCCGATTTTTATATATTTATATATTTATTTATTTAACAAACAGCTCAGCCCATTGATATTTTAATATCTTCTATTTATCCTTGTTCCCTGGTCAAAGATGGCGTGCAAGGTTTCTGTTTTTACGAGTGTCCCTTATTTATGAGTGATTTTTAAAAATCCCCAACAATGTGACAGTGTCATTATGCTAGTACCGCCCACTGCGGGGGTAATAGCGGGGATTAGGTTTTCTGAATGTGGAGACCTCGGAGGAGATATGGGCTCAGTCTGTCCGGTGCCGGAAGTGACGTTTGCGTGCCACTCCGGACCGGATGTGACTGAGTTTTTTGCGTGTCTTCTTCAATGGAGGCCATCCGCTTTACGCGGACAGGAAGTGACACATGCGTGTCACCACCAACCGGAAGTAAGACACTTCCGCGTTCCAATTCAGCGTTATGTATTATTTTTTTTGGTTCTCTAAGTTTTTATGTTCTCTATGCACATATGTTTAAGCTATTTATATAACTGTATCAATCATGCGGATTCTGTCATTCTTCTATATATATTTGTTTATGTTTTAACCAATGTGGGATTAACCAATGAGATACCTAGGGAGGGTATATATATGGACCTTACTCCACCACCTTTACCTTGAAAAAGACTAAATCCATAGTTGAAACGCATTGGTGTTCCAGTCTAAGGTTGGATCCAGGAAGTGGAGCTTCTTCAGAGACACTACAAGTCGTTTTTGGATTTCCTGTTCCTATTCTTAGGAAGGACTCCTATAGCATTTTTGGTGTATTCTGTTTACACCCCCACTTTCTGGTACGCCTTCACTTTTATTATATGTTGGTGGATATATTCTTATCCTGAAGTTGAATGTTTTACTTTAATAAATGGTAATACACTAGGAAGGTCCTCTTTTTCTCCTCTTTTTCATATGCACGAGTGTGACATGGGAGTGAGAAGACCTTTGAGAAAAATACATCTTGGATATAAATAACAACTAATCCAGCTCATTGTGACCACGGCAATCAACTGCAAGAACTTTTACTGTTGATTATCTATTGAATATTTTGCTACGGTGTACACTATTATTTTAGGGGTACTACCTACTAGATTGGATCTTCACTTTATGTCCTCTTATTTTTGTGCGCTCTGGTGACTATATTGTGTTTTATATGTCTTGTTTGGGGTATTTATAGGGATTACCCTTTGACATCAGTAGCTGCCAATTGTGAAGCGCAGATTCATATATTCCTATTCTTATATATATATATATATATATATATATATATAGTCTACTCACAAAGGTAGCACTCCCAATGTTAAATAAATACAATGCCGGTGCCCTCCTGGGATTCCTAGTAGCCTGGATCCAATGTATAAATCACAATCAGGCGGCACTCGATATAAACGTCATGGATACAGCGTTACTATAAATCAACGTTTCGAGACCTTTTGATTGTCTCATCATCAGGATAACAACATTACAAATGCACTGACCTTATATAACCCTCCACCATCACCACGTTGGCTGCCAGGGAGCGGAAATGCCGGTGGACGCTCACAAATAGCGTCATCATCCACAGACTGCTTTCATGTGACCAAGCCTCAGGCGAAACGCGCGTCCTACCCACTTGCAGCAGCAACTTCAAACACACCACTCCAGCAGCCTCCACACATGGACCTGTGAGAACCAGGTACTCTCTTATCTTTCCCTCATAGCGCTCTCTCATCTGGGGGAATGCTGGTGACTTCTCCTGAATTGTGATATATATATATATATATATATATATATATACATACGTATACACATGCATATACACACATATATCACCATACATATACACACATATAAATATATACACACATATACACACACACACACATATATTTATAATGTTAAAAATTACAATAACATAGGTCACATACCTTCATGCTGAGGCTGTGGACAGTTGTGACCATTGGCTTTGTCCCTACACTCTTCAACTGGACCACTAAGGAGGAGGAGTGGGTGGTCGAGGGTGCCGCAAGGGTGTCGGGATTGCCGTGAAGGGGGAGGGGGGTGCCTCAAGAGGGAAGTTGAACAACGGGACGATGGGAGAAAAGAGGAGCAGGAAGGAAGTAGGAGTGATGAGGTGCTGGAGCTGGGTGAAGGGGGATGTGGGCCCAGGAGGAGGAGCACTGGCCCCTGCGTGTCACAGTATAACCCGGTGTTTGACTTGGGAAGGTGGGGAAGGTTGTCAGTGGGCGGGGCTTCGGCTGGACGGCTGCTGTAACAGCACAGTGGTTTTAAAAAGTTTTATTAGGTGCTGCTGCCCTGTTTTTTCTGTCCCTGATCTTCGGTCCCATCTGATCCTCAGGGCCTGATATGGGTGTTCTCTTTGCCCCCCCCCTGTCGCCGAGGCCTGTTGCTAGCTCTTCCAGAAGGTCCGCTGGAGAGTCTTGAATTTGGGTAGGCTCTCCCGGCTTCCTGACAGAGTTGGCCAGTCTCCCATTACTGCCCAAGTGAAGTGGTTGGCCGGGAGGTTGGATGACATGATTTACAATGAATTGCAACATCCTAGCCACGTCCCCTGCTGTAAAATGCTGTGGTTGTGGTTTTGAACATCAGGGGGCAGGACCACAATGACATGTAGCCCTGCTCACACTGTAAAATTATGCAATTTGCAGCCTTAAACAGTAGGGAGCGGGGCCACAATGATGAAAATGTGATGCCACGCTCCCAGGCCACACACACACTCTCCCAGAGAAAGCGTCCATAAAGCAAGAAAGTATGAGTAAGCCTTTTGTACAGTTTGGCTTTGTTTTACTCCATTTACTGATCTTTTTTTAAGTGTCCCTACCTATCCAATATTAAACACACCAGAAACTTATTTGTTCTAGCTCTTATTGTCTTGTATTCTTGCAAGTATTGGCGCATGTGCAGGATATGTACTGTGCATGTGCAGATGACTGACTGCCATGGCAGAAGAAAGCTGTGGCCAGAGCTGTTTGTCAACCGAGGTTTTGGTCATATAGGAGGAGAAGGAGCTGGAGCCTGCTGCTGGTGGCACACTGCAGCAATTACCTCAGCCACCCATAGAGGGGACTGCGAGAGGCTAAATAGCTGGTTCATAGTGAGATTAGGCTGAGAGACACATAGACAACATGATTGCTCCTCTCACCAGCCCCAAGAGCCCTCCCAGTAGCCTCCAGGACTCCCACCAGCCCCCTCCCAAGTGAGAAGATTGAGGGGAGGCCACCGGCCAGGTAAGTGGCTTTTTTTTTTTTTTTTACACAGCACAGGCTGAAAACCCGGCAACCACATTTTATCTATTGGATGCCGTGGGTATCAGGAGCGCGCATACCTGCGGTTATCCAAAATTAGGCGCATTGTTTTTTTACCTCGCTAAACCTCGCGCCCAACTGAATATGCCCCTATGTAACCTTTTACTTACATCTGAACTATCTACTATTAAAAAAATTGAGCAGGAGAGAGATATGGAATATGGCCTCCATATAAAGACTGAGGGCCTGATTCAGAGTTGGGAATAGAGAGAGAGATAACACTTAACTGTGTACCTGGACAAACCATATTACAATGCAAGGGGTGTAAATACATAAAAAAAAATTTGCATGTAGGGTAAATACTGACTGCTTTTACATGTAGCCCACAAATACTGCACAGCTTTATTATTACTCTACAATTTTTATGTTAGTTTGGACACCTCCCTCCCAAATGTAAATCTCTCAGCACATTTTAAATCTGCCCCACCTGCAGTGCAACATGGTTTCACCAAGATGATCAGTTGAGAGAGATATCTCACTCTGCGCCTGATACAGAGACGGACGCTCTGAAAGAGCGCTCGCTCTGAATTAGGGCGTTTTTTTTGAGCGGCCTCCTGGCCGCTCGCATAGCTGTTGTTGGCCGCCCACAGCTATAGCGAGTGGCCAGGTTGATGGTCGCGACCATCGGGCTTGCGACGAGACCCTTGTGGTAGGGTCTCGTGGCCGCAAGCCCCAGAGAGCTTCTGGCTCTAATAGAGCCGGAAGCTCTCCCACTGACATCACTGGTGATGTCAGTGGGGCCGCCCACAAACGGCAGGCGTTCGCTTGGGAACACCTCCGTTTGTGAAGCCACCCCCCAGCCACGCCTACCAAACGGGGCGAGCTGTCAATCACCATCGACAGCTCGCCCCCTTTGGTGCGAGACCCGGAGCGACGGAGCACCCGTCGCTAGCCGGGTCTCGCGCATGTGCACGAAGGAGCCAGCTCCATCGTGCGCATGCCCAGTGGGCAAACATCGACCCGGTTGCGAGCGCTCAGCACTTGCGACCGTGTCTGAATCAGGACCTCTATTCCCAAGTCTGAATCAGGCCCTGAGTTAGGTAATTTCAGTCTGTTTCAATTTATTACCATTGCTGACATTGCATGAGAAGCAAGAGCTTGAACTGCTCTATTTGTAACTACTAAGCTAAAGTGTTGATTCATAATCATCAATGGTTTATGGCCAATGTCGAATGCTTTTACCATCAATGGGGGAGAACCAGATGGTTTCCCACCATTGATGGCACAGCATAACCAAATGTTTTATTTTTTTACAAGATGCTGGGACACGGAGCGTAGCTCCACCCCTGACATCCATGAAGCCCCTCCCCCAGGTTCTAATTGGCCCACGGCCAGTCAGGCAAAGTACAAGGATGACCATCGGTTGGTGAAACCATCGATGGTAATCCATTGCATAGTTGGTAACCATCGATGGTCACTTGCTATATCACCATCGATGGTAACCATCAATGTTAACCACACCGATGGCCGTCCCTATAAAGTGCTGGAGGAAGTGGGAGTGTAAATAATAAAGTTAACTTGTTTTGAATGAGATATCTGGCACCCAAATGTACTTGCATAACCAGCATACCATTTATGTCCCCATATCAAAATTGCTGTAAGACCATTGAGCAGGATCCCTTTGGTCACCTATGCCTACACTTAAGAGCTGGCAACGATAAATGAGAGTGCAATGGAGGTGGTGTATCTCTAACCCATGCACCTCCTAATGCCACACATGGTGATACTGTATGGGCTACTTGTATTATTATTATTAATAATATTTTATTCCATGCATTATACACACATGCATTTGTCTCAGTTTAGACACAGTGCACATAACTCAGCAATGCTTAAGAAAAGCCGCTTAACAGATATTTTTGCACTTGAGTAGATGAGTAGACTTTGGTCCTGAATAGGTTTTTGAAAACTGAATTATCTAATGGTCAAGTCTGGCTGAGGTGGTAATGTCTGTAGCGCACGCAGGGGGGGTTTCCGAGCATACAGAAACCCCCCCAGACGAATCAATTTTTTTTTTAAAGACTGAGACGACCATGACTCTGCAGAGTCAGCGGGCCACCCGCGGCCGTGATTGGAGCTGCCGCACATGTGCAGCAGCTCCTCAGGCAGAGACCTCTGATCGGAAGAGCTCTCTGCACTGGATACAGAATATACGGATGGCCGAGGGAGCTGAGGCGCATGTGCGGCATACTATCTGCTAGGGTAGCCGCTGCGGTAAGCTCCTCCTCCTCCGCTCTGGATTTATGTGAGTACTATATATGCTGTATGTGTGTGTGTATATTCTGTGTGTGAGTGTATGCTGTGTGTATGTATGCTATGTGTGAATGAATGTATTTATGTATGCTGTGTGTATGTTTGCTATGTGTGTGTGTATGTATGCTATGTGTTTGTGTGTGTGTGTGTATGTATGCTATGTGTGTGTGTATGCATGCTATGTGTGTGAATGAATGTATGTATGCTGTATGTATGTTTGCTATGTGTGTGTATGTATGCTATGTGTTAATGCATGCAAGCTTGTGTGTACAGTAAAGTATGTAAACTGTGTGTATGTTTGCTATGTGTGTATGTTTGCTATGTGTGAATGAATGTGTTTGCTATGTGTGTATGTTTGCTGTGTGTGTGTATGTATGCTATGTGTGAATGTATGTATGCTGTGTGTATGTTTGCTATGTGTGTGTGTATTTATACTATGTGTGAATGCATGCAAGCTTGTGTGTACAGTACAGTATGTATGCTGTGTGTGTGTATATATATATTATGGAAACCCCCCCTTAAAAATCCTGCATTTGCCACTGAATGTTGATGTCTGCTTGTAATGTATTGCACATTTACATAATAAAATGTAATGTCCTTTGTTCAAAAATATAATATAACACATAAACAAATAACAATGAACAATATGAATGTAAAACAAGTCCCAAATAAAAAAATAAATTTGAGTTTGATTGTTCTAATTTGTGTTTGTTTTTCATGTTAGTTCCTTACAAATCTAAAACATCTAAAAATCTAAAACATGCCTCTGGTTTTGGTGTATTTCCAATTTTGACAATATTCTGCTTTTATGGAGTTTTTATTGTTGTTATTCTTTTGAGATTGTTGCATTTGTTCAAAAGGATAACATATAGTTGGGCAAATTACATCATTGCTTTGTTATCCAGAGACAAAGGCCTTTCCGTGTAAACACAAAATGGTTGTCATGGTGACCCCCTTAACTCATTTGCTGAAGCATGAGGAAACTGCTTGTGTGATCACAAGGCATTTTTGATAAGCATATTTATCCTTATATTTGCTGTACAGAAAATATTTTCAGAAGATAATATATCTTTGAAGTGGATATCTATTTTGAATGTTACATTTTCTTACATGATATGCTTGCTCCAGAAATGCAGATATATTTTTAAGATATGTATCTTTTTTTTTTTTAACTGGCTCCACCCTTTCCTGCTAGTATTGCCTAAATCAGGGATGGGGAACCTCAGGCCCGGGGAGTCATTAGGTCTGGCCCTCTGAGCTTTTTTGTGCTAGCCTCATCTGGCTAGCGGGGTGCCTAGAATGGCACACTGTAGCCAGAATCTATGCAGCAGCACCACCTGGAGTGTCCTTAGGACGCTTCAGACTGTCACACTGCTGCCCTTACAGCTCCCCGAGTCATCCTCAGGATATTCCAGGCATTGCTGTAATCAGCGGTGATTTTGGCCCCGCTCTGTGTGACATCACACGGAGGGGGCATGGCCTGCAATGGGCCCGCAACAATGTTATATATATATCAAAATGGCCCTTGACAGAAAAAAGGTTCCCCACCCCTGGCCTAAATCTACTGTTATAATTGCTTAGCTTTCTGTTACTCTCCTGCGGTACAGATTCGCCATCTGAGGATGGCATAGTCTGTATCGCAAGCCGAACAGAGGAGGGAAGTTGGATACTTCCCTGCTGTGTGCCCTGCACCTGGCTCTGGCTCCACCCCCTTTTCCCAGCATCCATTGCAGGAAGTCTGACCCGCTGCTCTCAGACGCCAGCGCATGTGCAGTAAGAATACAGGAATATCGGGCACCCGATATATCTGTATTCTCACTATGTCCAGGGCTCGCGGAGGGGCCAGACACCGCCCGAAGACGCCGGGCAGGTAAGTGTACATGAATGGCTACTAAACATCACTATATATCGCATCGATGTGATGCTATATATAATGGTGTTTATCGTGAGCCACTTCATGTTCTTTATGAATAGACTCCATAATGTAAACTGGGAGCACTGTGAGGCATAATGTCCTGGACTGAGGCACTGTAGTGTTCTGTGATCTGGGGCCTTGCAGTGTGGCATAATGTTAACTGGGTTTACTACAATGTTGCATAATATGAACTGGGGTATAAAATGAACAACCACTGTATGGAGAGGTGTCTTTCTGGAAACATTGGAGGTCCCTTTAAAATGTTGCAATAGGGCTCACAAAGTTGTAGTTATCCCCCTAAATTACTAATAGTGTAAAAAATAAATGCCCCTGGCTGCTGTGCTTAGGCTTAGGGTAGTAATAGGTTCCAGCATGTGGACTGTATTTTTCCTAATAAACCCAAATGTTCAATTTTACCAATAGTAGTTTCTGCCTGACATATTAACCTAGCTAGATTCCTTTTTTAGTAGGACATATTTAACAGTACTTGGATGCGAAAGATCTTTCAACTAAGCAGGAGGGAGATTGTGTGCAGTCCTTTGCATATATCCTAAAAAAAAATGTTTAGAATATTTTGGACACAATTTTATGTCTACATCATTCCAGTTGCTGTCAACTGTTACCCATACTTATCAACATTTGTTTTTACCTCTCTGGGAGAGGCCTGGGTAGTGATGGGGGCGGGAATGGAGTATTCGCATCATTAGGCTCCGCTCCCTCGTTGGGAGATCCTGCGAATCATGCATATTTAAATAGGGGGACGGGCCAAATGATGCAATTATGATAACATTTTGGCATTAGGCCCCGCCCTCTATGTGCGGACCTTGGATTGCCAGTAAGAATCACCCCATTCTGCCCACTTCACTAGGAAGTGGGCAGGATTCACTAGGAAGTGGGCAGGATTCGGGGGAGAAGTGCCTACTCTTCCGAGGGTGCAGGGGGCTAGCTGAAAAATCATCAGCCTCCGGCAGGTTCCGGAAGAGTGGGCAACTATGCTGTTACCATAAACATGCCTACTTTCCCGGGATGGCCAGGAGTCTCCTGAAAATCGTGTGGCATTCCCACCACCCCGGAAAAGTAGACAAATCTCCCGGCCCGCTGCCACTCCCTTGCATCTCGCCCCGGACCCTCCCGCATCCCTATATTCTCACACCTGCAGTAGGGGCAGTGACGTGATTCACGCTGAATCGCGTCATCGTGGCCCCACCCCCTGCTTCACAGTGCCGTTAATCTCGGCATTGTGAAGAGGGGACGGGGCCAAAATGACAATCGCGCTCTCACACCCCTGCTCCACCCCCAATGCTGCATCATCGCCATGCCACGGCTCCTTCTGCTGCGCCATGCCCCCTGCCCTGCCGTAGAAGCCTGGCTACCCTCTCTCGGAAGGTTGGAGCTGAATGTCGGTAAGTATGTGTTACCATTATTATTATTTTTGGAGGGGAGGGAGATTTGTTATACGTGCTGAGAACTCATTGGTCTGTGCAACTTTAAATGCCCCTCCCACAGCCTTTTTTTTTTTAACAAAGATTGCTTTCAATAAATGTGTTCCTATGTAACTCCTCTAGTCAATCTTCTATCTATAATTTTCTCAGTCCCTTTGTCCGGAACACTCTTTGAATTTGAATATCTCAAAGACTAATTAAAATATTAATGTGATTCTTTTGCGACGGATTTCAATCAGCAATAAATTACAGAATTTGGAATAAAATTTTATAAAATTTGATGACATTTTTTTTTTTACAAAAACCATAATAAATGCTTTGGTATAGCTAATCTTAAAATGTCAAGTAAACTACCATTACACAGAGCCGGCACAGTGACACAGGGGAAGCGGGATGGGGTGAGAGCCGCCGGCTGCTGTTCTCACGCACTACTGGTGTTCTGTATTCTCACAAGGACCTGTTTACATTCTGCCCAGTTCAGCCCCTGATTGGCCACCTGGCTGCATGACGTAGCTATTACATAATGAGGACGGGCACGTGGGCGGCACAACACGTGAGGCTGCTTCCTTAGGGGGGCTCTTCCCTCACCTACTTTCTCCAACACGTTGATTCCAGGCTCGCAACTCCCAGCCAATCAGTGCTGGCTTTGCGTCTTGAAAGCAACGCCTCTTTTCTCTGCTTTCAACGAGAGCAGCCGCTGATTGGAGGGAGGCTGGGAGACTGTGAGGCGGAGTAACAGTGCATTATAATTTGCATCTATAGGGGCTCAGCTTGCAATACCCCCGGTCCATTTTGCTTCAGAGACAATGGCCAAATATATCAACATGTCGTTTCCAGACTCGCAACTCCCAGCCAATCAGCAACGGGTTTGCGCTTCAAAAGCAATGCCTCTTTTCTCTGCTTTTCACGAGAGCTGCCGGCAACTGCTGATTGGTGGGAGGCTGGGAGACAGTAAGGTGGAGTAACAGGGCATTCTCATTTGCATCTATAGGGGCTCAGCTTGCAATACCCCCTGTAAACGGTCCATTTTGCTTCACAGTCCATGGACAAATATATCATCACACTTACAAATTGGCAAAATGTTACAATAAAAAATTCCCCAAAAACCATAAAAGGCGTGGCTTAGCCGGTTATGTTTCTCACACACCTTTTATTACCCGATTCCGTCATATTAACATATGATCTAGCCATTATCTAGCAAAGCATTTTCTGTACGTATGTTCTGGGTTCAAATTGGCAAAATGTTCAATATGGGCATACTAGTACTTGAGGTAATAGGACTAGTAGAGTGTGGATCATAGTTAATGTGTTATTGTATTGATATAGTTGTGTATGCTGCTGGATATCACCGTTTACAGGGTTTATCCATTCTTCCAACTTAAAGATTTGTTGACAGTGATCAAGTTGTGGAATTCTAGTGAATAGTTGTGAAAGTGTGTGGATGATATTTTTTCTCAGTAGGGATGGCAGACGAATGGGTGACTTCTGTTCAGTTATGTATCACCTTTTCCCAGGATGTCAATCCTCCTCCATTGTTTCTGATCTTACCTAGTCAAATTGCTTACAGATACACAGACTAGGGTTTACTCTTTGAGTGTAAAAGGGTTGAGGAGATCATAATGTAAGTGGGAATCTCGGGATCCCGGCACTTAGAATCCCGACGTTGGCAACTCGATAGGGTTAGGTTACAGATACGTCGGTAGGTATCCTAACCCTCCCCCTCTCCCTACTCTTACCTTAACCCTCCCTCCCCGGCACCCAAACCTAACCTCCCCCCTAGTGCCTAAACCTAACCTCCACCTCCCTGCACCCTAACCCTCCCCCTAGTGCCTAACCCTACCTCCTAACCCTGCTACTTACCTTCGGGATTCCGGCGGTCAGGATGCAAGCGCCAGGATTCTGACAGGTGTCGGGATTCCGGCGCCTGCATTCTGACCGCCGGAATCCCCGTGGTAGGGATATTGACCGCATCCAATGTAAGCATATTACGAACAATGATACAGAAAGCAAAAATGGCTCTTCCCACACATACAAGAGTTGCCGGGAACAAATCATACAAGGTACTGGATTAACCCTTGTCGCTGATGGTGGGGTAAGTGTGTGTTACAATTGCAAGGCAGTAACATTATCAACCTCCAATATGAAAGCAGTCAGATCTGAGTGGCATTGCTGTGCAGCTACTGGTAGTGTGGTTAAGTTGGAATAAGTAGAGATTGTCAGCTGTTGGCAACCATGACTGCCCTAGACCTCTTTCCTCTGGTTCTGAAAACGGTGTTCACATATGTACTGCATGGGTACTGTTGTGGTTATTTCCCAGCTTAGATTAGCTGTATGGCCAGCATTTTCTTTTTGGTATTTATGCTTTATACTGGCCACAGAGCCAGGGCACTTGGTTCCCATATTCATAGCAGTTGAGGTGGCATTTGCTGCACAGAGGAGGACACAGATATCAACTAAACAGAAACAGAGAGGGCAGCCGCAAGGACAGATTAAATCTCTGGGTCCAGCAGTTGAACTGAGATGGTGTTTCAGCAGATATTTTAACTGTATCCCTGATTTATATTTGTGAAAGATGATAATGTGGGAGGTATTACTTATAATATTTATTACTACTCGTACATTTTACCAAGGCTCATTGATCCAAAAATGTTACAGTAAAATGCAACATTCATGAAGTGTGAGGACAATCTCTATGGGTCTTTGTATGAAATAGTCTTCGAGATGCAGACATGGGCGCGATACAAGCGAGTTATCCCATATTTAAAGTGACAGTCATTTAAAAGGCAAAAACAACCAGAATTGTGCCTAAGTTCATTATTCACCTTTACCATAAGCACACTAAAAGACTTATTCAGAGTCAGTCTGAAACTTGATCACAATTTGCAATTTTATTTGTTTAAATCACACCTCTGTGACCTATTCACAATCAATTGCAACTGCAAATCTAAGGCTGTGACTCTCTCCCCTTGTTTGCAACACCCTCCCCTTGTTGTACTTGGCTGGGATGAGACTGAATTATGACTGGAAGCGTGGCTTTACTGAAAATGCTAAAAATTGCTGTACACAATGGAAATAAATTAAAGTTAATGGCCGGAAAGTGCAGCTAATAATTATCGGAGTGGCTTGAAGCATCTGCATTGCTCCTCGAAGCAGATGTGAATATTATTTTTTTTATTTAAGCTCTTATAAATAAATGTGCAGGCTTCATCTTCCCCAATTGTGCATGAATCATTCTCTATTTACTGTAACATGAGGGTTCCGTGCAGTATAAAGTGATTTTTTAAGCACTTCTCCTGCAGTTGTCATGTTTACGAATAAATGACTTTCTTTTGCGACCAAGTGGCTTTGTAGTTATCACTATCAACTTTGCACTTAGACCAGGGTCAGAGTTGATACAAGTCAGACCCCCTCAGGAGGTTGCATTAGAGATTTTATGGTGGTCATGTTTGTCCTCACTTGAGACTACACTGCCAGAACACGCTATTACTGTAATTTCATTGAGACTGCATGCCCACTGCAGCTGGCTTTAGGCCATACTTGCCTACTTTTAAAAAAGCATTTCATGGAAATTGTGAAAGCATCTATAAGCGTGGCGGTAAAGTGGACGTTTACTGCTACATCTGAGAGGCGTCTCATATAACTGACTTACATCCAAATGTAAATAAGCCCCAAAGCAGATCTAGTAAGTAAGATCTACTTGTTGGTGAAAACAAAATATGTGAAGGAACCACGGCGCTAATTAGTATGCATAACGGTTGATATAGATGAACTGACAATCACCCATACTGCTATAATTATTTATATATCTTTACTTATAATAAAATATAATATAACAATATCAAATTGACCGGTCAATATACAATGTAAAAGTCACCATATTATAGTGATACGATTCTTAGATACACTATCACAAAAATGTATTGCTGAGAGAGGTGAATCCAAAATATAAAAAAAACATAATATGCAATAGGTGTCTTATATTAAATGTCTCTCAGCGATAGTCTCAATATAAGAGATAAAAAACAAAAATCAATCATCCAGTTCACAGGGAAAATATTGGAATGTTTCACACTAAACGTGTGATCCCGCTGCAATGCTCTCACCAAAGCGCTGATCTTATGTAATATCAGACAGCCGGCTCCATATTATTAGGAATCCTGGGAGGCATCTAATGTACAGCTCCATTTAAGTAGATGAAATAATGTCTATTTCCAGGTAAGTAAAGCCAGGTAATAGCCGGAGGAGGCTGCGTCGACGGAGAGACAGTGTATGAGCGGCTCACTTGATGTTGCAGTAAAGGTGCTTCAGCCGCGTCTCAATCCCAGCCTCTACTCCGACTGCCAGCAAACGTCCTCCAAAAAGCCCCAACATTGTGGAGCGAAACCGGTCAGAGGTATCCTTCCAGGACACATTGGGACTCATTTAAACACAAAGGTGGCGTTCAGCAGCTGGGACGTGGATTTCAGCTACCCCGGAGGACAATTGCTGGCAGTCGGAGTAGAGGCTGGGATTGAGACGCGGCTGAAGCACCTTTACTGCACCATCAGGTGAGCCACTCATACACTGTCTCTCCGTGGACGCAGCCTCCTCCGGCAATTACCTGGCTTTTCTTACCTGGAAATAGATATTATTTCATCTACTTAAACGGAGCTGTACATTAGATGCCTCCCAGGATTCCTTATATTGAGACTATCTATGAGAGACATTTAATATAAGACACCTATTGCATATTATATGTTTTTTTATGTTTTGGATTCACCTCTCTCAGCAATACATTTTTGTGATAGTGTATCTAAGAATCGTATCACTATAATATGGTGACTTTTACATTGTATATTGACCGGTCAATTTGATATTGTTATATTATATTTTATTATAATTAAAGATTTATAAATAATTATAGCAGTGTGGTGATTGTCAGTTCATCCCTATCAAGCCTTATGCATACTAATTAGCGCAGGGGTTCGTTCACATATTTTGTCTGTCCAACACACCCGATTCACAGGTGTGTAAGTGTGTTACCACTAGCACATTTTTTATCTCTGCTGCTTCATACAACAATTTCTGTAACACACAGGTAATTTGAGTTTATATATTTAAATTTAGTCCTATTAGCGCTGGATGGTTGTATTTAGTTTGGTATATACACTGTTGGTGAAAACACACTTATACTTTTCAGAAAATGCATGTAGCCATAACCAATGCAGGGGAATGATACTAATGATGCCATTTGAATGTATATATCTCTGTTTGTTTGTTTTTAAGTAACAGCTTCATATTGGGTGTAAGGTGCAATCAGGGAAATTACTAGACTATTCAGGGAGTCAGGGAGATTGCTACTATTTCAGGGAGTCTCCCTGACAATCAGAGAGAGTTCGCAAATATGTTTCAAGCCCACTTCCCATGATTACATGACAAGTCTAGCCTCTGACTCAGCCCCCTAATCACAATAAATCGCAAGCCAGACATGAGTCAGAAAAGAGAGGCGGAAAGTAAAAAGGTGTGCATGCGCAGTGTGAAAAATCATAAGTTCAGACAACAAAAAGTCACAACTTGCACTTACGCCTGACTCTGAATAAGGTCCTATGTTACTTACAAATAAGATATTCTCCCCTGCCAACCACAATTAATATATCTAAATATTTAAGGTATGTAGAATTCATTTTGATCAAAATGTTCCCATGCCAATTACATCAGTAACATCTACAGTTGCATTTACATTCAGGCCAATAATTCCAATACGTAACATGAATACAGATGACTTTATTGTGTGACTTAAAGTTGTGCATCTGCCTCACTGTCATTTGTTAGTAGAAAAGGAAATGTGATTCCCAGAAAGTGACAAATGTTCTTATGGAGCATTCAGGTTCAGTAATTATTAGAGAAATGTCACATCTCGTTTGTCCTTTCATTGCAATTGTGTACTAGAAAGTTATGTTACATCCAAAAGCCCCATATATACTGTATATAGTATGTGTTATGTTATACAGTAAACATAAGTAAAAAGTGCAACAAGTTGGTAAAATTGCCACAAATGAATGAGCAACTTATAAAAGTAATTAAAAAAAAACTAAAGAAATGGTATATATTTGTCATTCTATTTCTACATTTCTGTCAAAAAGTAAAGGCAACTGTTTAGCAATCTCTTGTGCATTGTTCAGGCCCTAAAGGGATTACTATTACACGTCAGACCGTGCCACAAATGAATTTGTTGAATGCTCCTGGCAGAGTTCCAGCTCGTACAGCAACAGTTTTCATTTACAGCAGCCAAAAAGGTGGGAGACAATGTTTACTTTAGTTTCAGGTCTTGGCTGTATAAACTGTACTTTAGGTACATTAATTAGCGTCGGTGTAGATCACATTAATGCATTGTACTTTTACCAACACTAGTAAAACATTTTAAAGTTTGTTCCAACAAAAATAATCAATGTACATTTGTCAAAATCAGTTACCTTTATAACGTCTTACACGCTCAAGATCTTTTGTTGGTAGACAAGTCAACAGTGTGAGTCTTTGAATAAAGTTTGTTTTCACTGTTTTTCATATGTATTTATATGTATAATAGGGAGTCATCATGGATATGTGTACTTTTTATGATAATGAAATACTGTTCTGTACATACTGTACATTTTTAAATATATTGTAATAATATAATAAATCTAGAAAGAAAAGTTAAGAAATACAGATGTGTCCTCTTACATCCTTGCCAATCACGCTGCAAATGCTATGCGATTACCCGCGGCTGCGTGAGTTACGGTATGCCATGGTGTGCACTGAGATCGCACCATGCAAACCTATGGGGTCATGGATGCGGATGCAGCACTCATACCCGTTTGTGGGCGCATGCTTCACGTTATGCGTTGCACGATTGCAAGAGGACGTATCTGTAAAATGCATGTAAGTTTGATGTGAAATGATTTGAGGGGTAGTTATCAGGTACAGTAACTTATACCCCTTTTACACTGACATGAAACATCCAAGTTTTTGCACGTGAACGTGCATCAACCCAGGATTTTTGTCAGTGGAAATGGCTCAACCAGGGCGCATTGACCGGGGGATCCAACACAGGTAGCTTGCAGGGTTGAAAACGGGCCGTTTCCGTGTCACCCTGCAGTGTAAACGGTGCGACCCGGGTCACGATGACCTTGTTGTGCTGCATGCTACCTGATTGTCCAGCTTCACTGGCGCTAGGAAATGACATTTATCTCCAAGCGTCCACTGCAACACCGGAAGACCCGGGTCATTGCAGACCCGGGTCCGGTTTGAACGATGGCGATCAGGGTATAACCTGGTTGGTGCCACAGTATGAAAGGGGTCTGTGCTGGGTCTGATCCGGGTTGGAACCATGTTCCAAATCCAGGGTCAGACCTGGAACTTTGGTGTAAAATGAGTATTAAATATACTAAGAGGGTGGTTCGGGAATTTGATAAGCTTGTCTGAAGAGGTGAATTTTCAGGGAACACCTGGTGGTATCGAGCCCAGAGCAGTAGCGGTAGGGCGTATCTATAATTAGTGCATGGTGTGCGGTGCACACGGGCCCACACCACACCCTGCACCCATTTAGTCTTTATACTTACACGTCTGTTATTTGCAGACTGCTGCTCTGCATCTCTGGGTCGTCGCTGCAGAGCATCAAAAATCACTGGGAAAATGGCGGCGGACATTTTACCAGTGTCTCGCGCATGCGCGGTACTGATGTCCCCGAGAAAACGGCGCGTAAGCCATTCTCCCGGAGACCCACGCATGCGCAGTAGATTCTGACACTAAACCAGAATCTCCTGCACCCACCGGCCGCCGCAGCATTGCTAGACAGAGGAGGGGGCCCACACTATGTCTGCACACGGGCCCCCTCCTCTCTTAAAACGCCCCTGAGTAGTGGAACTAATGTGCGATGGCCCAGGTGCAAAAATTTGCTTTGCACCACCACTACCAGTGAAGGTCCACTCCCTCCCCCCACAAAAGAAAAACAAATTGCAAGCAGTAACTTGTGCACATATGTATATTACAGTATTCATTGATTTATAGAGAATATTTTAGTCATTCACATCAGTACATGCCCCAATAAAGCATGCAATGGCTGGTGATCAGTGAATGGGGTGCTGGAGCAGGCAGTGTGGTGGGGGTATCTGGGGTGCTGGAGAGATTGCTGGGGGTGTCAGAAAATATGGTGTTAGAGCAGCAAATTATGTTGGACTGTCAGAATGGGGTGCTGGTGAGATGACTGGGGTGTCAGAGAATGGGATGCTGGTGCAGGGATGGTATTGTAGGTATCAGAATGGGGTGCTGGAGAGATTGCTGGGGTGTCATAGAATGTGGTACTAGAGCATGAACTGTGGCTGGGGGTATCAGAATGGGGTGCTGGAGAGATGGCTGGTTGTGTCAGAGAATGGGGTACTGGAGCAGGGAGTGTGGTTGGAGGTATAAGAATGGGGTGCTGGAAACATGGCTGTGGGTGTCAGTGATCCAAGGAGTCAGATTAAATAGAAGATTAAAAAACCTGTCCATAAAAACGTCTTCCACTTAACTGTAACCTGAAAGCTCCACACTCTCCTATCTCCCTCTTCAGCAGACACATCACCCAAATCCACTTCTACTTCACCCACCAACTTAGTCAGGTGATTGAACAGAGCCAATCACTGCTCCACTCTCGCCTCTTCGTCCATCACAGTCGGGCAATGCCCTGACTCCTCAGCCTTGCTAATTACATAGCCTCACGTCCTAATTGGCTAGTCTGAGGTCACCAGTTCTGTGAGACTGCACGCTGGTCATCAGTGTCATGGCACTGCCCTGTGCAGATATCAGATGCTGGCCATGAGGTCAGTGGGTGGGCTGTCCGGCTGAGTTATCTGCCTCGTCTCATGGAGTGGAGCTTTGTTTCATCTGGCTGACAGCTGTGTAAAGTGCTCTCATCTGCTAAGTGCTCTAAGCAGCTGCAGAGCCAGAGTATCTGTCGGCCAGCCCTGTTCACACCGGCAAGTAGCTGGCCTGGGGGACACAGCTGTCAGTAAACCAACCAAGGACGCCCAGCTGCGGGCCCATTCATTGCTGCGGGCCCCAGTGTGGTGCATCGGCTGCACAACTGGTAGTTCCGCCCCTGGGCTAGAGGAAAGTATTTTTATAAGAGGGAGGGCATTTTACAGAGTGGCTGCATCCCAAAAAAAAGCTTTCTAACGAGGATTGGAAGTCACGAATGAGTGTTGATAAGAGATACAGATCATGCACATAGGACAGAGGTAAATTGTAAAAATATATTTTGAGACAAATGAAGAGCTATATGCTGGTGCAGTTTTGTTTTTGGCATTGTGTTTTAGAAGTACTTTATATTAGATTCAGTAGTTTTGCCCTTGGACAAACCATGATAAAATGCAAAGGGTGCAAATCATTTCTTTATTTTTATATGCAGGGTAAATACTAGCTGCTTTTGCATGTAGCCCACACACGTTGGACAGCTTTATTTTTACACTTCAATTTAGATCTTAATTTGAACATACCCCTATCAAATCTTAGGGCCCCATTTAATTACGAGTGATATGCTAGTTATCACTCATTACTCATTTTAAATGGTGCTCCAACCAATGAGTTCCAAACTTATTTTTCAACCACAGCCTGTAAAATAACAGATAGGAGCTGATTGATTGGAGCGCCCTTTTAGATTAGTAACAAGTGATAACAAGCATATCGCTTGTTATTAAATGGGGCCCTTAATTTTTCTGCACATTTTACATCTGTCCCACTTGCAGTACAACATGGTTTTACCAAGTGCAGTTACTTGCTCTTTTTTTGCTTTGCTTTCTACCTAGAATTAGCTACTTTATGGGTAAAATTAGTGTAGCAGCTCAAACTGCTGGGGCATATTTTTAATTGGTGCAGGGTGTGCGGTGCACATGGGCATCTGAGTCCAGGGGGGCCCACAGACCACACCCTGCACCCATATTTTCTAATACTGACATCCGACGTGGAATTTCGGAGAGATATCAGCCCTGCACAAAATGCAGAAAAATGGCACCGCGGCCATTTTCCCAGCGACCTGCGCATGCGCAGTAGACTCTGCGCACAGACTAGTGCCTAGAGGTTACTGCTGCTGCTGTCAGCCGTTAGTCTGCTGTCGGCCACCAGGGAGAGAGGAGGGGGACGGGGACGGGTAATGCACCCAAGCATTCCCTCTCTTAATACGCCCCTGTCAAGCTGCTTTTAAAATAGATTTCTGGTTAGTGGAAGACCAGTAAGAAAGGATTTACAATAGTCAATGCGGGAGATAATGAATGCAGACTCTGGTCTTCTCTATCTATACTCATTCATTTGGAAGACTAATATGCTTTATTAGATTTCAGTATCAACCTAAGTCAGTAGGAAGCCGCTACTCTGTCTTTCAGCCAGCCCTACCTAGCTCCTAGGGGCTGCAGACGATGCAGCCCTTTGGAAGCCGATGAAAATGTGCATGATCGGTTCCCCGTTGCTAGTGCGCATGCACTGCTCCCGGCGCCTGTGTCACATTGATTTTGCAGACGCTGGGACCCGGCCAGTAGGCATCGGTGAGGAGCTTCTTTCTTCAATCCCCTCATCTTCTTGGCCGCGGCAGCCTCCCTCCTCTAAGAGGGTAGGAGCAGACACTGATATTAATTATTGCTTTTCATTAAATATTGACTTTTTGGAGATTACGGAGAATACAAATCTGTAATGAAAATCCTTTGCAGTGGGGCAGTATTAGAAATGGGAACGTTTCCAGGGACAAACATTTCCAGAGACACATCTTTAGAAACAGGCAGTTGGCATCTAGGCTGTAAATAGCAAATTGTCAAGAAGTGATCGCTGGTATTAATTTGCAATCCGTTCGAAAAGACACAGGACCTCATTCAGAGTCGGTCGTTGCGGCTGCACGGTCGTAAGGTAAAAGGAGCCGGATATGCAAATGAAGCGCTCCCAAGTTGCGTCGTTAAGATGGGATCGTTAGCTGGACGAGCGAGGGGAGGATGCGGCCGTAAGACTAAAAATACGCCCCCTTCTCGTTCCCATTACACGTCATCTCCGGGCATATAAGGATTAATCGAGACCATCGGGAACCATCGGAGCTGCTCGTAGACCTTAAGGTTGACCATACCCGCTCTTAAGCACTACGATCAAGTCAGTGTAAAAACCTCCCATGTCACATGTGCCATGACACTACTTAGTTAATTATGCACTCCCATAAAACGCCGTTTGCATAGTCAGGCACGCCTGCGTTCGGATCTCCACTCCCCCGTTCACAAGCACCTTCCCCTGTTACCACCCACAAGCGCCTCATCCTGTCACTCAAACTAACGACCTGGCCAAGTTGAAGGATAGAGCAATTTCTGATCATAATAGCTAGTTTGCGCACGCGCATTGCGAATTTTACGCATGCGCAGTTTAGCGAACATCGGGGGCGTACGACCGTGCGGTCGCAACGACCGACTCTGAATGAGGTCCAACAAAGCCCTCTTTACACACAATGAGCATCATGTAGATGTTTTTTGTTTTTTTTTTTAACACAAATTATACATTTACGTTAGTATACAGATTTGGCCACATGTTACACTTACTACTCCTTATGTTTAGTAAGGTGGAAAAGCGGATGGAAGGTTTGGACAAGCATAGGCCGTGTACAGTAAGTTAATGTTCACGTAATGTAACCAAATCAGAGGTTGTGTCAGCAGGCCTATCTCTTGTGGATGCTTGACCTCTGATGCAAAGAAACCTTTGCAGGTTAAATAAAGAGCTAAAATAATAATAATAATAATAATAATAATAATAATAATAATAATAATAATAAAGCAAAAACAGCATAGCCATCCATATGTGACCTTAGCACAGACATACATAGCCTGGGCTGTTTATCGCTAATGCGGTGATGCAGTGTCACAAAGAGTGTGGGTAGCCCCCAGAAAGAAATCCTGCACATGGCTGTGTGAGGCTAGGCTGGATGCTCATTTACACATGCTCATGCTGAAACCCTCAGCATAAGCTTCCCGTTATAGAGAGTCCAAGTAGTAGCCTTTTCAGCATGGGAGTGCCTCCCAACATCTATGGTAGGTGGTGGTAGGTAATAAAGGATTTATTTGTAAAAATGGGGCACTATTGGACCCATCAAGTTCTGGCAGCCATGAACTGTATATACCGGTGCTTGTAGAGCTACATAAATCAATATACCTATAGCTGCTAGAGCATTTTGTCATTTTTAAAACTATAAATGCAGCATGCGCTGCCAACCAGGGCCCACTGAGACCTTTAATGTCACATACAAATATAATGCAAAAGAAAAAACACACCAGCAAAAAAAGCCTTTATTTAAAAACTCACCAAATCCATCATTCACCACTTTATTAATTATCTATTTCCAAATGGATCATCTTCTTTCTCCTTGTTCTTTTACATATAATCTTGTATTAAAAGGTAACTCCATACCCTTCAAGATCCATACTCTTCAGCTCAAACACTATCTTGGGAAGTTGAATAATAACTTTTCACTGTGTAGAATTTAATGTAGTTCTAGTCTATCTCTACTGCAGGATCCATGATGTATGGGCATATTGTACAGGATTCCTAGCTTCCCCCTAGGCAGGGCTGTCTCTTTCATTGGGCTTGTTGGGCAGTTGCCCAAGGGCCCAAAAGCTTCTAGGGGCCCGCCAACCAGCCCCCCTGTGCATAGGCAAACGCAGGGGGAGTTTCCGTCTGCCTGGAAACCCCCCTCCCCAGACCACACCATGACCACAATAGAAATAGTAATATAATAGATTGTAAATAGTGCTGCATGTTCTTCTCAGTATCAAATGAAATAATTAGCACCACCTGTAGATCTTTTAACATGTATCAGCCAGTAATAAATAACCTGTTCACCAACTAGAAGATCTGGAAAACATGCACTGTTAGAGATGCACTGCTATAGAGCCCAACATGTACATATATGTCCAGGGCAGTGCTAGGTTCTTCTGCTGCTCCCCTAGACTCTCGGACTTGCTCCAATAGTCTGGAGTAGTGCTCACATCTAAAATAAATACGTTCAGCTCAGGCAGGATGGCCCTACAGCCGCATGTAATGGCTTACTGTGATCACTGGTCCTCTATATGCTGGAATTATTAAACACAATACACTTTGTATGATGCTTATTAAAGCTGGTTAAGTATTAATGCTGCCCTCTTCATTGACAGGTCACACTCACTCTAAAATTAAGTATTTGGAAACCCCACTCTGGAAATCCTGCGTTTGCCACTGCTGTGGGCGCGGGCAGATGGTAAATTCCATTCCCTGCCCTCCCATGATGAGGACTCACCAAAGTAGCGTAGCAAGGGCAGAGCCGGCGGAGCACACGCTCCAGACGCAACACGAGACTGCAGCAGCTGAAGCAGTCACCTATGGCTGTGGGGGGAGCGATCACACTTATCGCTCCCCCTGCTTAACGCCGTACTGGGGGGTTTACAGCCCCCCCCTCTCTGGCGCGTAGCGCTGCTGCAAAAGTGTTTTTTTATTCAAGGGGGCGTGGCCATGCCTCCCGCTATTAGGCCACGCCCCCTCCGGCCAGGCTCTGGTAGTGGAATTCTCTGTGACTGTCCGGCGTTGATAGTATTGGAGGGCACTCACACAGTGCCCGAATCCCTTCCTGCAGGATGCAGCTGCAGGTCACAGTCATGTGATTCTGTGTGATGCTGCTTTCCACAGTGAGCCGAGGAGGCAGAGCTGGGACGGGAGGAGCTGGATTTTACAGCTTGATTTTCCACATTCTACTGCTCTTTGCTTGTAAGTTCCAAATGTGTTTTGAAATTGTATGTGGGGTTGGGGAGATACAGTGCAATACAAAATGAAGGGGGGACATAATATAATATAGGCAGCACAGACGGTGTAATGGTTAGCGTTACTGCCTCACAGCAATGAGGTCATGGGTTCAATTCCCACCATGGCCCTAACTGTGTGGAGTTTGTATATTCTCCCTGTGCTTGCGTGGGTTTCCTCCGGGTACTCCGGTTTCCTCCCACACTCCAAAAATATACTGGTAGGTTAATTGGCTCCCCTCAAAATTGACCATAAGTGTGTATGTGTGTGAGCATGTGTTAGGGAATATAGATTGTAAGCTCCACTGGGGCAGGGACAGATGTGAATGGCCAAATATTCTCTCTGTAAAGTGCTGTGGAATATGTGTGCGCTATATAAATAACTGGTAATAAATAAATAAATAAAATAAATAATACAACAGGGAGAGTTGGGGGAGAATACCACTTAATGCAAAATAGAGGTGGAGGATAGTACATTGCATAATACATAATGGGGAGTGGAGGTTGCTACATAATACAAAACAAGGGGGTAGAAAATCCTACAGAATAGAAAATAGGAAGAGGGCACGAATAAGTGGAAAGGTATACCAGGTTCATGTGGCAGGGTCTTATTACATAACAGTCACATATGGAGGGGTCACATGGCACAAAAGGGACATGTGGACAAGTATAATAACTTACATTGTGGAGAAGTCTCAGGGCATTTAAGGGGCATGTGGAGGTGTTTGGTGGCATAAAATTTGTATGGGGACGGGTCTGGTGGCATAAAAGGTGCAGGTAGAGGAATGTGGTGACATAAACAGGATATGTGGATGGGTCTGATGGCATAAAATAGGCATGTTGATGATTCTGGTGGTATTAAAAGGGGCATTTAGAGGAGTTCAGTGGCATAAAAAGGGGATGTGGAGAAGTATGATGGCATATTAGGGGCAATGGACAAAGACATATGACCTAGAACTTACCTTTCTTCTGCAAGTTCTTTGGGGATGTAAACGTGCAACCTATATCTGTTATAATCTCTGCATATACTGTATTTATGAGTGGGTAGGGGCCCCAGTGCATTGCTTTGCCCAGGGCCCACACTGCTGTTAAGACAGCCCTGCCCCTAGGTTTACATTGGGGTTGAGAACTCCACAAAACCTAGGTCCATTCTTTTTGGAATGGGTCTTCATGTTCATACATGCCTCTTTGCATAGTGTATCTGTCCTGGATACTAAATACATTAAGTGGTATAGATGTCCCAGTATTCTAGCCAATATGTTTCCTGGCCTGCCTAATGTCTGCTGGCACTGTTGTCTGGATTCCCATTGTAGATTTGGTGGGATTGCCTTAAAATCCAGTTGTTTGGGCTACAGGTACTGACCTTCACTCATACAGCTTTGGGGGATGGGGATCCATCTGTCCCAAACTTCTTGATTTGTAATATTTCTCCCTATCTCTGCCTACAAGACATCTGTCCTAAGGCACTTTAATAACATGGCTAAAGCAATTATCCCCGTCAAATGGCAGTCTCCCTCCCTTTTTTTTCTCCATCCCTAGCTTTGTCTTGTATCAGTGGGTTTCAAACTTTTTTGAATAACGGCACCCTAGAGTATCAGCATTTCTTTCACGGCATTCTTTGGCCAAAAGTTTCTTATTGAGATATTTATAAACAATTATTAAATGAAGTAAATTGTGCTTACATGTCAGCCTTAGGTTCATTTATTATGTGGTGGACAGAGTTGCGCTTCTACTTGGCCACATATTTCATGATTGGCAGCCATCAGCAGTGGTTTTACCTATCACAGTGACCATAAATAATTGGTCCTGGATCTCCAACATGTGGCACCATTGTATTTATGTTTTCCTGTATGTTCCAGATGGAGATTATGCATTCCATTATCATCTTTCAATTTCCTTCATGCTGTATTACACTTTTGTGTAGTCTATAAAGAAAGGTTATATATGTAAAAAAAGTAACTCCAGGACTAGTGCTACAATTAAGAGAACCTAGGTGATCACCAGGGACACGAAGGTTTCAGCGCATTCTGCTGGCATGGAGGGGTAAACTGCAGCTGCTATTCAATGTCTATGATTCCCGGGAGTGTGGTACTTGGCTCAGATGTTATAGCCCAGTGGTGGGTGTCTGAGGGTGAGGCACCAAAAGACGGAGGGCAGATTGCATTTTCTGGCCATGATTAATTTGCACCAAAGTGCAATAATCTGATCACTGTCCTCACAGTTCATGGACCAGAAAGAATTTTAATGGGAATTAATGTTTTGTACTGTGTTCTGTGACTTTCCAGTGAGCTGACATGAGTCAGTGACGAGCTGCTTTGAAAAATGCAGAATGTCTGCCAACCTGATTGTAGCGAACATAGCAGATTGACATATTACTTTTTTAGGGGGAGTCATCCCTTAAATCCACATGTCTATTGTTTTGGCTAAGCAGGTGTTGGAGATAGTGTGAACTGCACCATAAAGCATAGATTTTGAATTGCGGTATAATGTACAGTAACAGTTTATCTTGCAGATGAGCCTTTTTATTCTGGTTGTTGGAGATAGATCACACATGCTGTGTCTTTGTCAGTCACTTGAAAGTGTTCTCTCTGTGGAATAGCAAGATTCTCATAAAACACAAATCCTGGCACATAGCCAATCACTCCACGTTTTAGCTGCTCTTAAACAGTTACAAGTGACAAAGAGGACATTTTTGTTTATTATACATAGATTTATTGATGCTGCACAGCAAAATAAATGAATAATAAGAAAAATATTAAATACATTTTACAAGTAAAATATTGCATTGTGCTAGAGACTCCGCTGTTAGCAACACCTTCTAGGTGACATTTATTACCCATCCTTTTGTAAAGGCCAGTTTTGCTCTTTTCTGACTTTAGATACATTGTGACACACTTTTCTCCTGTACGCCTGTTTCATTAAAGACTCCTTGTGTGTAGTTTTGTGTAAGATAGAGCTGCAGCAGAAGTTAAGCTGTGTGAGAAATGTGAACATAAACAGCCAGGCTAATTTGTCTCTTGTCAACAAAAGCTTGTTTTAGCAGGAATCGTAAGTGCACAGGTCTGTGTGTAGGGAGTTTTACAAATGTGTTCATCGGTAAGCAGCAGATCCACTCACAAAATGTCTTCAATTCATATTTCTTTTTTGAAAAATTGATTATATGTCACATTACTGAACATACAAGTAAGTAAAACGTATTTAGTAGACAATGACCATCTCCCACTGTGGACTTTACTTAATCTTATTTTCCAGTTGTCCTCTTATATCAGTTTTCACCAGCGTTCAGACTACTTGTTGATTAAAGTTGTACACAGTGAAGCATTCATAAGTAAAGGTCAAGCTTTAATATAATATATTTTCTCTCTGCATCTATGCCACGTTACAGGCCAACAGTAACAGACCATCGAAATAGTACAGTACATGGGCAAGATACTGAGCACAACATTCAGTGTGTGACTTTGTAATGAGTGCAGTTTATATAAGAGGGTAAACAGCTTTTATTGTGCAGTGAGCAAGAGAAAAGAGATGGATAGATGTCTATATTCCCATGGTTACATCGTTTATCAGATTCCATGCTTACATTAGGTGAATCTTTCATGGTAATTTATTGGTGTTTTGTTATATTTTGCACCAGTTAAATAATCATATTAAAGTCAAACATATTCATTTAGACAAAGCACAAAACATTGTTTTGTTCTGAATAACTGAAATGGGCTTCAGCGTGGCTTTTATAATTATGCATTTTGCACCTTGCCACAAAGGTCAGACCTATCCTGTATTTGAGGTATTATTATTATGCACCATTGGTAGCAACCCTGACGACTTACATTCTTGCTCAGTTATCCAGCTGAAGTGCCCATAAAATTTAACTAGTGAATTAGGTTGTTTAGACCTAATTGATTACATTCAGTCACAAATTAAAGTTTGTATAGATGAAAAATAATTTTTGATGTCCAAATGGGATGTCAACGGGGTCAGCTGTCTACAACCAATCACAGCTGTTTGCCCTGAGTCAGGGCCGTTTCTAGACAATCTGGCTCAAGGGTGCAAACAGTCAAAATGTGTCCCCCACCCCGACGGGAATTTACAAGATCAAGATCAATAATATTATTACAAGTGCTGAGGGCTTGGCCTTACAGCAAGGGTTGTGGCCTTGTGGTAAATCTGACCCTGCCTCCAGCCAGCTCCCAGTGTCCATCCAGCCAGCCCCCAGTATATATATCATATATATATATATATATATATATATATATATATATATAATATATATTTATATATGATATATATATATATATATATATATATATATACAGTATGCATATATATATCATATATAATATATAGATATCATATATATCATATGTAATATATATATATATATATATATATATCATATAAATATTATAGAGTAGAGTAGACTTTATTTAATATGTTATATATATAAATATTCTTTATGTTTCTGCTGGTACCTACCTGGTGACGCAGCACACTGAGCACAGTAATATTTGGCAGGCCGCTACCGCGTCCCTCTTCTTGTTTGACAGCTCGCATCTGGCACTCACTGTACTGCTTTAGCTGCCTAGGGCGACATCTGTGCAGGAGGCGGGCAGCGGAGGGGCTGGAGGCAGAGCAGTCACTGTTGACTGACCGCTCCGTGCTCCGCAAAGGCTTATGGGAGGAGCTGCTGTGCCTGGGCATGCGCAGCAGCTCCCCTGTCTGCCATTTTTTTTTAACTTCACTATATTGCTACACTTGTGCAGCAGCTGTGCAGCTCCCCGTTCTGAGCTAAGCTCTGATCGTGGCAGTGGGACAGTGTAGCAGAGGCCCGGGGTGGGCCCGGTGGGTCCTCCCGGTCCTTGCAAGAAGTCAGCAGTGGTCGGGGACGGGGTTCCCCCTGCGATTGCATGGCTCGCCTGCCCCTAGAAACTGTCCGGCTATGAGTGCAGGATTGTTTGATCTTTCACATTTCACTGCACATGTATTTAAGTATATTGACCAATCTGACAGATCTGGCAGCTGGGTGTTTTGTGTGGGTGGATGTAGTTAATAAGCCGGCGGACAGGATCCCAGCCGTCGATATACAAACGCCGGAATTCCGATGGCCGGCAAAATGCAGACACCGTTATCCCAAATGAGATAAGGATAGCGGCGTCAGCATCTCGACCACCATAATCCCGAAGTATCTCTGTCCCTGGGGATAGGGGGGTTAGGTTTAGGGAGCCCCGGGGGGAGATTAGAGCTAGGCATCCCCTGGGGAGGGTTAGGCTACGGGCAGGGGGGATTAGGGTTAGGCACCCCTGGGGGGGAGGTTAGGGTTAGGCACCCTCCCAGGAGGGTTAGATTTAGAGTGCAGGAAGGGGGGGGTTAGGGCTAGCCACCACTGGGGGAAGGTTTGGGTTAGGCACCACTAAGGGAGGGTTAGGGTTAAGGGTGGGGGAGGGGGAGGGTTAGGGTACTTACAGCCCCTGTCGGGATCTTCAGTCATTGGGATGTCGCTGTTGGAATTTGAAAATACAAGTAAATAAAATGCATTTCATACCAAACCCTGTGTGAGCAGTAGCGATAACCTAACCTAGGAGCTCTTTTGAAAGGTTTTGATTGAGCCACTTCATATGTGAGGTCACCTTAGGGGTAAATTTATTAAGATTCGTGATTGATCGACAATAAACACGACCTTGTTCGCACGAACATGCTACCAAGAGTCATGTTTTGCTGAATCGTGTTTTTCAGTGGTGTATGTGATCGTGTTTTCTACCTGTGTTTTCTTGTCTGACCGCAACCAAACACACCCGAACATGCAGCTTGCACACATTAGTGAGATACATGCAGGTTGCCTGTGTCTTTTGTGCATAAAAAAAAGTGTAAAAAATTGTGAAACAAAATGGTGTGGGGTCCACCCCCAGAAGCATAACCAGCACCAGGATCTTTCAGCCGTCGCTGGTTCCAAAAAAATACGGGAGACAAACAAATGTAGGGTTCCCCCGGATTTTATGAACCCACACCAAGCTCTTAGGTCAAACACTGGTTCTAAAAACATGGGAAAAAAATGGCAATGTGGGTCCCCCGTATTTTTAGAACCAGCATCGGGCTCCACTAGCAGGGGTTTAATACCGCAACCAGGGGACACACTTGACAGGGTCTTCCGGCCAAAGCATTCTCACCCCCAACTAGTCTGCCCAGGCCAGGGATCCCTGGGGAGGTGTCGACCCTCCCAATAAAGGGGTCTCCCCTCTCCAGGGTACCCCAGGCCATGGCTGAAGCCCAAGGCTATCCTCCACATCCCTTGGTGGTGGATGCAGGTTTGATAGTGTTAATTCTTTCCATAAAACTAATTTTGTCTTTTACAGGGGGACTAGAGGTCCCAGCAAGCCTCCCCCGCATGCAGGTGCTTGAGGAACTACAAGTACCAGCATGCAGGGCATTAAGGGCCCACTGGTACTTCTAGTCCTCCATGATCAAAATATTTATAAAACCTTACTTAAAAAAACATGTTAATTGTTAGGGTTTATTATAAATATTTTGATCATTAGAATAGTGCTTATAGTGTGCACACTCCCCTTTTTTTGCTGTAGAACTACAGGTCTCAGCATGATAGCACCTTTTATCATGTTTAAGATTAGGATGCGCCGCCCAGCCCTCCTTTTTTCTTCTGTGTATGTGTGTATTTCAGGTACATTTGAAGTTGAGACCCCTTCTCTTGGGCTGGCATTTCTACCTGCCCGAGGTAATTTTACTTGGTATGGGTCCTTTACATTGCAGTACACACATTTAATGGGATTCTTTTAAAGGTAAGTCCTAGATAAATTATTTAATATGTCAGTATAAGGGATGATAGCGACCTTTACATGTACTAACAAACCTTGCTTAAAAAAAAACATGTTAATTGTTGGGGTTTATCATAAATAGTTTGATCATTAGAATTCTTAGTGCTTAGAGTGTGCACCTGCATCTCCCCCCTTTTTTCTGCTGTAGAACTAATAGAGAAGCCATGGAGGCACCAATAGAGTAGTAATTGAAAACTAGTTTACCATGAGAGAATAAAATGTACAGTACATAGTGCATGGAGCACCCAATATAAGCAATCTATATACTCAACACACTGGTAGACCATCCATAGCATTATCCAATGTGCTTTACATACAGTGATGTTTCATCAGGGGAGCAGTTTCCCTAATCGATAATCCCAAAATATACATCAGCAACTAGATTATTACCTAAAGTCAGTGCTTAAAGTGGTTCTAGAGAAGTGGTGGAACTCACCCCCTTCTTTTAAAAAAAGGGGTGTGAACTCAAAAGAAAGGGGCGTGTTCACACAATAATAATCCCACTTCAAATTACACCACACAGTAGCACAATCTTGATTCACCCCTGATTCTCATAACACCACATAGTAGTGTCTCTTATTCATGTATGACACACTGTGGTGCCCCTTTTACACAATACCCACATTTGTGTCCCTTATACACAATGCCCACAGTAGTAGTGCCCATTATACAATGACCACAGCAGTAGTGCCCTTTACACATAATGCACACAGCAGTAATGCCCCTTATGCAAATGCAATGCCCATTGTAGTGGTGCCCCTGATGAAGTGCCCCCAGTAGTGGTGCCCCTTATGCAGTGCCCCCTGTAGTGGTGCCCCTTATGCAGTGCCCCCAGAAGTGGTAGTGCCCCTTATGCAGGGCCCCCAGTAGTGGTAGTGCCCCTTATGCAGTGCCCACAGTGATAGTGCCCCCAATAGTGGTTCCCCTTATGCAGTGCCCCTAGTAGAGGTAGTGTCCCTTATTCAGTGAGCCAGTAGTGGTGCCCCTTATGCAGTGCCCCCAGTAGTGGTGCCCCTTATTCAGTGCCCCCAGTAGTGGTGCCCTTTATGCAGAGCCCACAGTAGTGGTACTGCCTCTTATGCAGTTCTCCCAGTAGTGGTTCCCCTTATGAAGTTCCCCCAGTAGTGGTGACCCTTATTCAGTGTCCCCAGTAGTGATACCCTTTATGCAGAGCACAGTAGTGGTAGTGCCCCTTATGCAGTGCCCCTAGGAGTGGTGCCCTTTATGCAGTGCCCCCAGGAGTTGTGCCTCTTGTAGTAATGTCCCCTATAGTAGTGCCCCCTATAGTAGTACCCTGTAGTAATGCTTACAGTAGTAGTGCTCCCTCAGAAATGCCCCCAGTAAGTAGTGCCCCCAGTAAGTAGTACCGCCTATAGTGCCACTTTCACAAAAAAACAAACAAACAATACTTATCTTAAGCCCTGCTCCTGCATGCCTCAGGTCTGCCTGGCTGCTCCAGGTCCCCTGAACTATGGGAGAGACGTCATGACGTTATGACGTCTCTCCCATAGTGCCCGTGGAGGGAGCGGAGCCAGAATGCCGGAGCTCAAGGACTGAACTCCATCCTCCGGCTGCCGCTGGTGCTGCGGGGAGGGAGCCGGGCGCTTGCTGGTAACAAAATCTCAGCGGGCACCCGGCAAATTGAGCCTCCCTGCGGCGCCGGGCTGAGGTAGGTCGAAGGAGGCGGAACTGGTTCCGTCTCCAAATAGAAGTGACGGAACGCAGTTCCACCCCGTTCCGGCCCACTTTAACCCCTGCTTAAAGTGATGTTAATTTCATGTCTGTGATGTAAAATGTATTTATATTACTAAAGTGGAACACAATTACAGAATACTAGTGAAAAAGGGATGTAAATTAAACCTATACCAGTGGTTCCCAAACTTTTTGAATTACGGCGCCCTAGAGTATCAGCAATGTTTTCACGGCACCCATAAGCCAAATGTTTGTTATTGAGAAATTCAGAAAAAAAATGTAGTGAAGTAATACAGTGACATAAATTTTACTTACCTGTCATCCTTATGTTTGGTTATATAGTGGTGGACAGGTTTGTGCTTCTGTTTGTGCACATATTTACATTATACTGACCATAAAGAATTTGATTTGGTGCTGGACCACCAACCTGAGGCACCCCTGCAAGTGTCCTGAGGCACCCCAGGGTGCTGCGGCGCACAGTTTGGGAACCACTGACCTATACCATACAGCCTGATTCAGAGTTGTACGTAGTCCCTTATTGATCGCAATTGACTGATGGCTTGGGGACTGTGCATGTGCTGGGGCCGCAGTGTTCATGTGATACGATGTCAATGAGATCACTGTTGTAGTGCCCTGGACGCCGCAGCCCCATTGACAGGCTGCAGCTTTTGAGGGCGGGGAATGGGTAGCGACGGGGACTGTTCCCCAAAACATAGGCATGTTGCCTCCGTTTTGTGGGAGTGCCGATGCCAGGATCAAAGGAGTCCCATCACCCATTCTGAGTAAGCTTAAACTTACTCAGATTGGCGATGACTGCGGGCATCAAGACTGATGGTCACCATGATGATCTGATGCTGCCTCTTTGGACGCAGCATGCTGATCTGCGATGCTGACAGAGGGCGTTTTTTCCTTCAGGGGCTGCATTATAGGAATAGGTTGCAGAGCACCAGTAATGCACGTAGACAGGATGTGTAATGTGTTTTAACTTGAAAAATCTAATATTACACCTCTTCTATGTGGTGCAGGGGCCGTGCAGCCTATTGCTATAAAGCATAGCCCCTGACCGCTCCTTTCACATGTTTTGGGGGTTTGAGCCGCCCCCTTGCCCGCCCCTCCTTTCCAACGCCCATGTCAGCAGCATATATGCAGCTGCACCACCCCTATATGTGATAGTAGCCGTCATCATTATCAGAATGCAGGGCCCTTTCTTTCCGCAAAAGAACTGTGTAAAATTAGCCAGAGCACTGCGTACAGTACACTCATTTCTGAATAACCCTCATTTCTGTCTCCAGACACATGGCACAATTATCATACTGTATGTGCAAATGCCCCATTGCTTTCCATGTGCAAGTGGAGATGCAGCTCAGCCCACCGATCGATATGGCCACTTTGCGTGCATTTCAGAAATAAATCCTAGAAGTTAAATTGTACAATGGGATGGTCTTGCCAAGTAACTAAAATAAAGTATGTAAGTAATGCAAAAGAATAGTTCATGCACTATAAGCAACTATGGTTAAGGGTGTAAAATAGGCTTTAAATTTAGCAGCAATGGCAGTCCAACCTGCATTCTTGGCAGGATCTTAGTCATGCCCAACACCTTACAATTGTATATTACTTCACACACATTCCTTGTTTTTTGCTTTTGAAGAAAGTGTTCACTTAAAAGTGCTTTGTCATCAAATAAATAATGTCACTGAGAATGTACCGACCAATCAGTGTGTCCATAGTATCCTGATTCCATACCATATTACTAACCTGGATTGTACTTATCCCATATCATATCTGACAAAGAAAAAAGGAACTAATCCATATCATTCATAAAACAAACTGAAAACATTCTTACTTGACACAAGCGTTGGAATACATCCCACTTACAGTCCAGATCAGTCATATACATATCAATTACATGTTAACATGAAAATGCTATAGCAACATTTGTGAATATCCTGTCCAGATATTGTATCATACTTATTGAATTACTGCTACTGTAGGGGCTATGAGATTACTACCCCCTATCTTTGGATTTTACATTTATATGAATTTATATTTTTATGGACATAATATTTTAATAAATAAACACCTTTTTATGCAAGTAAATGTTATTGAACATTTTTTAAGTGCATTGACATATATAGAACAAGAATACACCAAAGCCAAAATATAAAGTACAGGCCACACAGGTAAGTACATCTGGAAAGAGAAAATAGCACAAAAAAATAGAAAACATAAGTATATTGGTATATTGGGCAGATCATAAAAAAGAATATAAGATGCAAAAGATGCACATCTAGAAAGTATAATAGAAAATGTTGAAAAAGAAAGAAATACTGAAAAGCAGAAAAAGAAAAGAAAGAAAAAGTCTAATCAAGAGAGAAGGAGGAAAGAAATATGGAAGGTACTGGATGTGAGGGGGTTGTGCCTCTGGGGGCTAGGATATGAGAAACCTATCTCAAGTAGCATAACAGAGAGTAGGAATCAAGTCACACGTGTCAGGGTTCTATATTTTTCGGATTCGCAGAATTCCAACCAACCACACCAAATCATTGTATAAATCTGAAATTTATCAGGAGAAGACATAATAATATCATCCATAGACCTATACATTTCAATCCTTTGAAACCAGTCAAGAAGAGTTGTGGGGAGGTAGATTCCCAGTGCACGGGGATAACAGCCTTGACTGCACTATTAAGATGCTTCAAACTAATATTTTTTTATACACAGATAATGGGGAATTATGTAGGTTTAAAAGCCAAAAACTTCAGCCCATCCGGAACATCTGAACCCAATAAGTCACATGCAGCCTAAATAACCTTGTCCCAAAATACATTAATGACAAGACAGGACCACCATATATGGAGCGGGGTCCCCAAATCTGCCCCACATCGCCAGTAGTATGCTGATACCCTACAGTACATTTTGGATAAGATGGATGGGCATTGATATCATCTAGACATGACTTTAAGATGAGTCTCAAGGGTAAGGATATTGGTAGAGCTACTCCATGATTTCTCAAATATAGATTTCCACTGAGGAGCGCTGATATTAATGCCAAGGTCCCCCTCCCAAGTTTTAGTGAATTTTGGTCATGTAGAAAAACAATTCTCAATTAAAAATTTGTATAGTATTGACAATATATGGGAGGACAAGGTCTGAGACACCACCAACTGCTGAAAAAAGACGTTAAACCTTGAGTTTCCACTATACGAAGATCTTTTGTCGTAAGAAAATGTTTAATCTGGAGATAACGCCATATCTCATTATTTGTGAGAGACCACTTAGCCTGGATGTCAGAAAAAGGCAATACTCTAGAGGAGCCATATAACTGCCCAATTCGTGAGATGCCTGCTCGCGACCAAGATTTAAAGGCCTGTCTCGAGACCCCAGGAGGGAATATGTTATTGTCGAGTAGTGGAGTTAAAGGGGAATAGGTTGAGGAAATATATCCCATGCCCCTAAAACACTTCCATACAGTGAGACTTGGGCCAGTTGGATGTAAGACTCAAGGTAAACTAGATAACAAAGGTAAGGCAGTTAATGGACATTTTATAAAGGAGCCCTCAATTGATACCCATTGTTTTGTGGAGTTTGGCCGAGACCAATCATATATCCTACTTAACATAAACACATCATAATAAGTGCCAAAATGAGGTAGTTGGAGACCACCCAAATGCCTTCTCCTGAACACAACGTCATGTTTGAACCGGGGAGTCCTCCCACCCCATACAAAATGTGTAACCATTTTATGGAGATCTGCGAACCAACTACTTGGGATCAAAACTGGAAGAGCCTGTAATAAATAAAGAACACAAGGCAAGATATTCATCTTAATCACATTCATCCACCCGATAGGAATAAAATTAAGTGAGTTAACTTTGGAAAGATTTCTGTGAAGAAGCACGCCAATGTGAAGGATGATGGAATATGAAGGATGCCATGTAAATGTGAAAGACTGTTGCAGCCCAGTGAGAACTTCAGGTACCTGAAAGAGTAGTCAAGCTTCCCGGAGGCTGCCTGTGGTCTGACACTTCCCTAGTGAAATGGGCTGTTTGGGCGGCTTGATGATCCAACTCATGCTAAATTGCGTCATTATGGCCTCGCCCCCTGCTTTGCTGATGATCACGACATTGTATAGCTGATGGGGCCATGATGATGCAACTGTGCTGCAGTGCCCACTTGGTTGTGCCACGCCCCTGCATCATTGACCTGGCTGCCCTTCG
Source organism: Taudactylus pleione (assembly GCA_031769625.1). NCBI lineage: Eukaryota > Metazoa > Chordata > Amphibia > Anura > Myobatrachidae > Taudactylus > Taudactylus pleione. The sequence goes on from JAUIMM010000189.1 coordinate 2,538,284, forward strand.
AGGGCATATATGTACTGTATATATCTAATCACTGTCCGATATAAACAGTATAATCTAAAAACAAATTACAACTTCTGGTACAGAAATATGTGATTCAGAGATGGACAGAATTGCAGAGCTGCACAAAATCTTTGATTCATCAACCTTTTGCAGATATAACCACCAAATACACTCCTGGCATTCTTTCTTCAATGGAAATCACATTTAGTATTGTTCGAGAAGTTCTTCCCAGCACTGTTGCAGAAATTCCCAAAATATGTTGCACTTGTAGGTTGCTTAGCTTTCACCCTTCTAGTTCATTCTAAACAAGCTTTATGGGATTTAAGTATGCAGATTGTGCTGGTCATTCCATGATTTAAAGCCTACTATGTTGTTTTTTTTCTTGAAGGTAGTTCTGACATAGCCTGGAGGTATGTATTTGGTCATTATCGTACTGTAGGATGAACCCTTGACAAACTAAGCGTAGACAAGAGGTAATTGTTTGGCGCTGCAAAAGGCTGTTCTTGCCCATTTTGTTCAGGATGCCAATCACTCTGTACAAGCCACTGGCTTAAAATAAAGTAAAAGAGCCCCAGACCATAACACTTCCTTCTCCATGTTTAGATGTTGGTGTCACTGGGATTTGTTTGCTATGAGCTTCCCGGCATGTTTAATCCCAAAATTTAGAAAGGCAATGCTTTTAATAGCAAAACATGCAAAATGAACCCCATACACTGAGGAGCGAACCTTTCATCTACTCAATACTATACAAAAACCCTGCATGATGAACCAGATTTAAATTTTTGATTCATCAGTTTATAAGTCCTCCTTGCAGTCTGCAGTAGTCCACTGTAGGTGCTTCATGACCTGGGCAAGCCTCTTTTACATTGCTGCAGAACAACTGTAAGTTCTTAACCCATTACTTGTTCCCTGAAAAATACCTTTTTTTATAACTGCAAAACACTATTTTAAATTTTTTGGTAGCCTAAAACTGTAGCCTAAACCTAAACTAAATGTTGGTGTTCTAAACTGTTGTGTATTGTCCATATATGTATAGTATCCTGAAGAAAAATAATTAAATCTGAAATGTCGAACATGCACTGCAGTGACTAACAGTTTTTTTGGGGGGATTTTAAGCTTGTGAGTCCCGTCTTCATCCTGACACAGCATACCATATGCTCTGGAGAGCACCTGGGTAACCTAGTAAATGTTTGAGCTGATGAGTGCTGGATCACGTTACATTGACAAAAGGAGATCCAGTCCTGAATGTTGCTACTATTTGTTTCATGTAATATTTTTGCATTTTCCAGACCTATATATTGTACTATATAAATATCTATCTAGTTATCTATCTATCTATCTATCTATCTATCTATCTATCTATCTATCTATCTATCTATCTATCTATCTATCTATCTATCTATCTATCTATCCATACAGATCCAGAGAGCATGGAACGCCTTGGTCTATTTAAGCAGGATAAATAAAAGTAGCCCAAATTAGCCCATAATCTCCAACGTTTCTGGTCTTTTATTCAACCTGTCTTCAAGAAACAGATTTTGAATAGAGACTCGAAACGTTGAGATTAGACTTTTATTGTATGTCCTTTCCTCATCTGGGGAGAAAGCATCAGGCCAAGTAAAATTGTAAATCGGGTAGTGTTGGTCTTAATAATTATATATATATATATATATATATATATATATATATTGATCAGATCTGGATGTATCCGGGTCTTGTTTCAAATTGTAAAATTTCTAGGACTGCCGCCCGTGTGTTGAACTTATTGATTAATGTTTGAGACAGGCACCCGGAGTAGCCGATCGTCTAGGTGTGGCACTCAGATTCTTCCCATTCACACTTACTGAAAATTGTGTTTTATAGTGTGAAATTACAAGTTACAGTAGTTCTGTGGTTACTCCTGAGCATGTTTTTCATCAGTTAGGAATGGCTATGAGCAGGACATCGTGACTTCAGGACAGGATACATTCTTCACAATAGCCAGGAGGGAGCCATCTGTGAATTTCAATGTATTATATTTTTTATACAACTGAAGGTAATCTGGGAGGATAAAAGGGTTTTTGATTGATTACTGATCCTTTTGATTGTAGCTATATTGATCATACTAGTCTTCTTTAAACCATTTTACTGATCGCGCATTGCAAGTAATTAGCGACTATGATATGTAGTTCATATTTCTGTACTGATCTTGTTTTTCAGAGCTGTTTTGAGTTTGGATTATGTTTCCATGTCATGTATAGTGACATATGTTGATTGTTAGTATTTTTGCAAAGCTTGTATAGTCACATTCTTGTAAATGTTAAAGTGATAGATTGCATTTTATGTTTTCTGGTCCATTTGTTTGTTTCATTAAATAACAGTTTATTTGCTAGATTGTACAAACAGTTCCATGTTTAAAAGGGACATTGGGCCTGAGTCACAGATGGACGCAGGTTTGTTTCCGCAGTTGAGCAATTTTTTAGCTACTGTGCATGCGCAAAAAGTTCAATATATCCTTACCGTTCATGCATGTAATTGTGTACAGCTTCAGAAGCCATGTTTAGTTGTATTAGAAAAAAGTAGCTACAGTAGACCCTAGGCTACCGCAAATGTTGATGATGTGACCGATGTTGCGTCGATGTTGGAGTATTTACAATCTCCATCGCAAATGCACAGACCTCACAGCCTGAAAGTCTGCGTCTCACTGCTCGTACACTCCATTGTATTGTCTAGCATAAAGGGAAGGCTGAGATTAGCATGTGCATATTCCCGCAACGGCTGCAACTGCGCCCGCATTATCATCCTTTTCTTAATCAGGCCCATTATTATGCATGAAAGCAACTACGTAACCATCACAATAGTCTGTTTTAGTATATTAGACAGAATCATCTTGCTGTTCTCAAACAATAGTTCTCCACTCCCTTATTTTGTGTCTGAAGCGGCTTCATGAGCCGGAGGGATAGAAGTGTTAGAACTTGACACTGTTGTCACTATTGTATCAAAATTGTATCCAAGCAGTTTGTATTTGGTTTTTCAGTTCTAGGAGCATTTGTCATACTAATACCCCTTTCACATCGCAAACCCGGGTCGGACCTGGGTTTTGAACCCGGGTCCAACCCGGGTTAGACCAGGGTCAGGGCCTTTCACATCGCCATAATAACCCGGGTTATTGCAGATTTGGTGCCTTTTAACTCAACCCGGGTTGCCCATGTTAAAACAGTGTGATGTCATTTTCAAAGGATTTTATTGGCTCACAATTATGATGACGTTTTCAGTAAAGAAAAAGGAGGGGCTGGGGAATGCTTGCAGTGCAGCAATCATGGCCGACAGAGCAAATGTCACAGATGCAAAGTGTGCAAAGGGCCTGATTCAGAGACGGACGCTGTGAACGAGTGCTCGCTCTGAATCAGGGCATTTTTTTTTTGTTTGGCCTCCTGCCGCTCGCATAGCTGTGGGTGACCAACCACAGCTATTGCGAGCAGCAAAGTTGATGGTCGCGATGGTCAAGACCATCGCGACCATCGGGCTTGCAACGAGACCCTTGCGGTAGGGTCTCGTTGGCCGCAAGCCCCAGTGAACTTCCGGCTCTAAATAGAGCCGGAAGCTCGACATCACTAGTGATGTCAGTGGGGCCGCCCCCAAACGACAGGCGTTCCTTCGGGAACGCCTCAGTTTGGCCAGCCACCCCCCATGCCCGCCTACCAAACAGGGCAAGCTGTCAATCACCACCGACTAGCCAGGTCTCGCGCATGCGCACAACGGAACCGGCTCCGTCGTGCACATGCCCAGTGGGCAAACTTCGACCCGGTTGCGAGCGTTCAGCACTCGCGAGTGGGTCTGAATCAGGCCCAAAGTGTGCAGTGCAGGACAGTAATGTAAATACAGAGACATGTGCTCTGTGTGCAGGCTGGTCAGCTGACTGGAAAAAGCCAATCAGCACTATTTTCTTAGACCTGGGTCGAATATCCCGGGTCTGTACCATTTAAGAGCCAAATAACCCGGGTCTGACCCTTGTTTAACCCTTCTTTTAACCCGGGTTGAAATACCGGGTCGGTCGACCTGGGTTATTCATTTTGGTGCATTTTAAAATCATGTCGACACGGGTCGACCCGGCAGCAACACGGGAATAACCCGGGTTATTTTGGCGATGTGAAAGGGGTATAAGAGTGTAGAATATACTCTGTCCTATATTAATACATGATTTGCACATTTATGTATCCGAATCTCAGTACCAAAGAGGAATGACATCACTTGATGCTTATTGCTTAATTCCTTCTTTTTTCATATTGATTGATATTAAATCCACTCCCGTTTTACATGGATGATTGTACATGATATATAGTGGATAAACACCAAATAGAATTATTGAAGGAGGTACTCTGAGTGGAATTTTGATATTTCCCTTTTTATGTAGAGCATAGGTGATAAGTGTTAGAATGAACATTCATGACTTATTTTTGTTGTCAGACTCCTACTGCAAATAGCCTAATTGAATACATATAACCCAGACTCTTTTGGGTATCAGAAGGGAATTTATTTGATATTATTTGATATTTTGCATCACCCTTGATATTTAATACTTATTTTAATTATATTTTCTTTGATATACCCCCATTTTGAACACGTTGGGAATATTTTAAAGGGGTAGTATCCAATAAAATGTGTGTTTTAATAAATATACTCATCATATTGTTTGAATTATTATGTTTAAGTGTGCCCCAAAAAGCCATTTTTTGTCTTTTCCTTGCTTTCTGGAAAGAATAGAAAAATAAAAAGTTTAGATACTTAAAATTTGGGAGCACCACCAACCAAGAGCTGTACCATATGTATTGTGTCAAAACAGCTAATATGTTGGGATCTATTATATAAATTTTGTCCTATATGATCTTGTGCGGAATCAAGTTGTATATACAGTCAGGTGCATAAATATTGGGACATTGACAGAATTTTCATATTTTGGCCTCTATTCACCACCACAATGAATTTGAAATGAAACAAACAAGATTTGCTTTAACTGCAGACTTTCAGATTTAATTTGAGGGTAATTACATCCAAATCAGGTGAACGGTGTAGGAATTACAACGGTTTCTATATGTGCCTCCCACTTTTTAAGGGGCCAAAAGTAATGGGATTATCAACTCAAAAGCTATTTCATGGACAGGTGTGGGCTATTCCCTCGTTATTTTATTATCAGTTAAGCAGGTAAATGGTCTGGAGTTGATTCTAGGTGTGAAATTTGCATTTGGAATCAGTTGCTGTCGACTCTCAATATGAGATCCAAAGAGCTGTCACTATCAGTGAAGCAAGCCATCATTAGGCTGAAAAATAAAAACAAACCCATCAGAGAGATAGCAAAAACATTAGGTGTGGCCAAATCAACTGTTTGGAACATTCTTAAAAAGAAAGAACGCCTCAGAGAGCTCAGCAACACCAAAAGACCTGGAAAACCACGGAAAACAACTGTGGTGGATGACAGAAGAATTATTTCCCTGGTGAAGAAAAACCCCTTCACAACAGTTGGCCAAATCAAGAACACTCTCCAGGAGGTAGGCGTATATGTGTCAAAGTCAATAAGCAAGAGAAGACTTCACAAGAGTGAATATAGAGGGTTCACCACAAGATGTAAACCATTGGTGAGCCTCAAAAACAGGAAGACCAGATTAGAGTTTGCCAAACAACATCTAAAAAAGCCATTACAGTTCTGGAACAACATCCTATGGACAGATGAGACAAAGATCAACTTGTACCAGAGTGATGGGAAGAGAAGAGTATGGAGAAGGAAAGGAACTGCTCATGATCCAAAACATACCACCTCATCCGTGAAGCATGGTGGTGGTACTGTCATGGCGTGGGCATGTATGGCTGCCAATGGAACTGGTTCCCTTGTATTTATTGATAATGTGACTGCTGACAAAAGCAGCAGAATGAATTCTGAAGTGTTTCGGGCAATATTATATGCTCATATTCAGTCAAATGCTTCAGAACTCATTGGACGGCGCTTCGCAGTGCAGATGAACAATGACCCGAAGCATACTGCAAAAGCAACCAAAGAGTTTTTTAAGGCTAAAAAGTGGAATGTTATGCAATGGCCAAGTCAGTCCCCTGACCTGAATCAGATTGAGCATGCATTTCACTTGATGAAGACAAAACTGAAGGGAAAATTCCCCAAGAACAAGCAGGAACTGAAGACATTTGCAGTAGAGGCCTGGCAGAGCATCACCAGGGATGAAACCCAGCGTCTGGTGATGTCTATGCTTTCCAGACTTCAGGCTGTAATTGCCTGCAAAGGATTTGCAACAAAGTATTAAAAAGTGAAAGTTATATTTAGGATTGTTTAGTTTGTTCTATTACTTTTGGCCCTTTAAAAAGTGGGAGTCACATATAGAAACCGTTGTAATTCCTACACCGTTCACCTGATTTGGATGTAATTACCCTCAAATTAAATCTGAAAGTCTGCAGTTAAAGCACATCTTGTTTGTTTCATTTCAAAGCCATTGTGGTGGTGAATAGAGGCCAAAATATGAAAATTCTGTCAATGTCCCAATATTTATCTACCTGACTGTATGAATGTTCTCAAACAGCACCAAACTACAGAATTTGCGATTCTGGCTGTGTAATCCATCTTTTATTATATGGCTAAATCTTAAAGAATAAGCCAACCTTTGTGGATTTGTTTAAATAAATATTAGTAGACAAAAGTGCCACATTTAGGGGAAACAGTCGGTAAGCCGATGGACGGAATCCCCACCGCCGGTTTCTCGACTGTATAATCCTGGCAAGGGTTAAATGACAGGCGTCGAAGTCCCGACGCCTGTCATTTTCCCTACGGCGGGAGCCCGACACCCGGCTTACCGATCGAAGGTAAGCTGGGCGACGGGCGCGGACAGCCACGCGGGGGGGGAGGGTTAGATTTAGGGTTCCCGGGGGGGGACTTAGAGTTAGGCACCCCCCCGAGAGGTTAGGTTTAGGCTAGGGGAAGGGGGGGTTAGGGTTAGGCACCCCCGGGGGGAGGTTAGGGTTAGGCACCCCCCCTGAGGGACTTAGGTTTAGGCGGCGGGGAAGGGGGGTTAGGGTTAGGCACTTTGAAGGGGGATTAGGGTTAGGCACTTAGGGGGGAGGTTAGGGTTAGGCACCCCTAAGGGAGCATTAGGGTTAGGGGTAGAATAGGTTAGAGAATACTTACCTGGGGACGATCTGGATTTTCAGTGCTGCCGGGATGCGGATGGCGGTATATCATACTGTATCCACATTTAGAGCTAGACCTAAGTCCACCATGACAGCGTAGAATGCTCATGCATTGCAAAATGCAGCATGTCTCATTCTGTATGCAGACGTTTATGCCCGTTGTGCTCCTCTACGCTTAGAGAGGCGAAACGGGAGAGGGCAGTGGTGGGCTGACATATCATAGGCACAGTAAGGGCATGTTTGTGATCTTTACATAGAATTTTATGTGAGAGCAGCCCCATATATGCCTCTTATCTGTTCTCCCACTGCAAGATTTGTTCTACTGAAAATTATTACTTTTACCTGTTAATAAATATATAGAGCTATCCCAAAAGGGTCATAGCCTAGACCTACAAAAAATGAATGCATTAATATCTACTGTACACTTTGTACATCTGTACTTTGAAAAAAAATATATAACATAAACCCTGCTATAAGATCTCTTTTAATTTCCATGTAAATAGTTATGAATTATTTTTTATTACGTTCATTTATTTAAAACTGATTTCTTAAATGAGTACAACATAAAGACTTTATACCATGTGCTGATATCCTGTGATCTTATAGTGTGACAAACTAATAACCCAGAATACTACCCATTTTTATTACTTACTTCCTCCCTTCCCTTTTCTACACATCATATTTACATTCCACAGTTCTAATGACTGAATGATCAGAGAGAAAAGTTTTCTTCCATTGCAATTATACCGTCCAGCAGCGGAACATGCTCCATTAAGTGTAATCTTTAGTTCTATGTGCTTAGGCAATAGGCAGGATTCAGAAATCTGCACTTAAGTAAAACCAGTGGAAGCAGGCACATCATACAAGCTCTGGATGTACAGTATACAGTAAGAGGTTCAGTTGTAATATGTTTTCTATATAATATACTACTTTTATAATATACTAGCTTTTTGCCATGAGGTAGATTTACTAAAACTTATAAAAAGAACAGTGGAGGTTAGATTCTGGGGGGGTTTATTTGCTAAGTGTAAAACTGTTCGTGTTTATGCCCAATATTTAAAAGGGCAGTGCTTTTACTATCAAGACATGGCTAGTAAAAGCACTGCCCTTTTAAATGTCGGACATAAACATGAGCAGAAGTGTTGAGTTTTACAACCCGAAACTTAGTAAATAAACTAGCTCTCATTTTCTAGAATGTTCTAGTCAACTGATATCTACACTATGATTGGGCACCACTTTTCCTTTTTAGGAGTGTTAAATGTTATCTTATTTCTTTACACTACTAAATATTGCCTTTTATTTTTAACACTAAATTTCATGTAAGGAAGTAAGTATGGGTTTCCCACCTTCAGTCATCATGTGCTGGCTTACGCATCATTTATGGTAATATGATGAGCTAACTGCTGATATAAGGAAGAAAATAGCTGTGCTGTCCTCACTGATTACTCCTTATAAGGAGAGCATGTTAATAAAGGTCATAACCCACTCATACACCCTCTCTAACTTCAGGGAGATAGGAAGAGATAGAGGGCATTGTATGTATTCTTGAGTTCAGTGTACCTCCACTGCTACTTTTTGTATTTTTTCTCCTCCATCCACTAGGGGACACTGGAGGCTAAAGACAGTGGGGGGTATAGACGGTGCTAAGTGGAGTCTGGGCACTTTAAATTTCAAGAAGTGTGACTAGCTCCTCCCCCTCTATACCCTCCTCCAAGCCTCAGTATAAGTTTGTGCCCGAGGGGAGCTGGGTGTGTAGCTACACTTCTCCTCAGGGTTTTTTAATTGAAAGAGTGCTGCTGCGCTGAAGTTAGAAGATTGCATTGAGGACAGACAGGCAGTAGCTGCACTGCCTGTCTGCAACGATGGAGCTGCCGGGGGGACCCACTCGCAAGTGCATGCACTTCGCCTTGGGTCTCCGACTGCTTAGACACTGTCTATAATACAGGGGGTTCCACATGCCGCTGGGTGCAGCGTGCATACGATCCCCCACCAGTCACACCGCTGCCGGCAGCATATGCAGTTTGGTGAGTAGACCCTGTCTCCCTGAGTAGCAGGGTAGCCAGGTTGTTACATTAATGGCTGTGTAATAGCAGCTACAGTATGCTGCTCCAAAGTGGTCAGACAGCCGGAAGACAAAGCGCTCAAGGTGATGTAATATACCCGGCTGTCACATTAAGACAGCGGGAGATAAAGCACGCTCAAGGCACTGTTATTACCTGGCTGTCACATTAACACAGCCGGGAGACAAAGCCTGCTCAGGGCGCTCTATTATACCTGTCTGTCACATTAAGAGGTAATATAACCGGCAAGAAGCTGCAATAGGCTGCTCCGTCTATCGGAGCAACAACAAAAGCCCCAGTGATCAGACTACTCAGTCTATGGGAGCAGCAAGTACAGGCTGCTGCATAATCCCCGGCTGTCACACTACAGGTTAGACAGCCTCGAGGCGCAAGGTGCTGTAAAAGACTGCTCCATCTAACGGAGCGGCAACACAAGCCCCTGAGGTGACGGGGACTGCTCCGACTAATAGAGCAGCAACAGACACGCTGCTAAATATCTCACACCCCCGGCTGTTGCACTGCAAGACAGCCAGGAGGCATAGCGCGCTCAAGGCGCTGTTTATCCCCAGCTGTCACTTACAGATGGAAGAGAGAGAGCGCGTTCATAGCTCTGAAGTAGGCTGCTCCAACTAACGGAGCAACAAGCTATAACCCAGGGCGGTCACATCAACTCCAGTGTTAGTGCTCTGATAGCACACTCTATGTGCATAGCGCGCTCATCTGGAAAATTGGTGCGCCATAGCGGGGGCAGAGCTTAACTTCGGGTGCGGAGCTTAGCTCCGGAGTCCTGCTTCCCCCTTCCAGCGCGTCACTGGAAGTGCTGACTGTACACCCTGTTTGATGAAAATTCGCTGCAGCTGAGAACTGGCAGTCTAAAGGCTAGCACTTAAGTATAAGTCATTGCTTCCTTCTTTGCATAGCGTTTCCTGGCACTGCTAGGAGCGCTAGTAGCCTGGTGTGGATCTCTCCTGCAGGTTGGTATTCCTGATTATTTTAACCTTTTGCTTCACTACACCTTCCTTTTGGTGTGTGGGTGATCTGTATATATCTTGCTGCAATTATTTACTGGCAAATATAATGCAGGATAGTTTACACACAATCAATAACTCCAGCCTGTTGGCAGGTCCTCTAAGGATGGGGATCTGGGTTCTAATCTCAGGGTGATCTTGTTTAAAGAATGAGTCTGTCTGTGGCTCAACACAGTAAGCACGTAGCCATTTACACAGATGACAGTGCTGGGGCTTCTGTTACCATTGTGGTCCTCGCTGTGTGGAGTTTGTATGTTCTCCATGTAGTATCTATAAGCCTCTCCTCCCTGAAGACACCCTGGAAATACCAGGTGTTTTAGGCTTATGCATTAGCTGGTTTGGAAGGGCGTACTAAATGCAGATCAGCTTTAAATGCTATTTCCGATAGTAGTAGTGGCGTCTTGCCCTCCTGGGTGCGATTCACAGACGGGGAGCCAGTGGCTTCTCTATGATAATTCTATAGAGGGGCTTCCAGGTCAGGGACTCTAGTAGCATGACCTTGGCTAAGGCCTATGGCTCTTCTGTACCACTATATCAGTGTCAGATGCAATAGAGGCTTTATTTTCTACAATACGCCAGGCATGGCAGCTACAGAAGGAGGACTTGAGTCCTGCTCCACCTTTTTCTTTTTAAATAAACAAGGAAATAAAGGATATTGGCCCTCATTCAGAGCCGTACGCTCTGAGCAGAGCGCACGCTCTGAATGAGGGCCGGGCTCCATGAAAATGGAGCGTCCTCCTGGACGCTCGTATAGCTGTGGGTCACCACCCACAGGCTATACGAGCGTGCATTGTGATGGCTGCGATGGTCGTGACCATCGCGACCATCGAAATTGCGAGCCGGAGCCTGCGGTTGAGGTTTTCAACCGCAAGCTCCGGAGTGATTTTGGCTCTATCAGAGCCAAAATCACTCCCACTGACATCACTAGTGATGTCAGTGGGCCGGCTTTTGACGGGAGGCGTTCCCGTGGGAACGCCCCCGTCAGGGAGGCACGCCCCCGGCACGCCCACCAAAGGGGGCGTGCTGTCAATCAACATTGACAGCACGCCCCCTTTGATCGGACACAATGAGCGAAGGACTTTCCTTCGCTCGTCGCGTCTGGCGCATGCGCACGACGGAGCTCCCTCCGTCGTGCGCATGCTCAGTCCATAACATCGACCCACTTGCGAGCAGACAGCCGCTCGCAAGTAGGTCTGAATCAGGCCCATTGCTTTTCCAGTTTCTGTAAAGCTGGATTATGTTGGAGAACATCTGGAGAAACACATTCTGATGTTCTGGCGGTTAATATCTTTTTCTCTTGTTCATAGATATAGCAGGTTCATCGGTATAGTGCTATCGATGTTCCGGTTCCTGAGACCATGCCTTTTTAAGACATTATGATCACTTCTTGGCCTTTTGGTTAAGATCAAGTGTAGTAATGCCCATATCTGGAGGCCATATATAACTGCGACCTGTCAGGTAAAATTCAAACTGTTGTAAATCACTTTCATTAGCGGATAGTGTATTAATTGCAGTGGATATAGAGGTTACTCCTTTTATATTCCGTCTGCGGCTCCTTCTTCTAGAAGTTCTTTCTCAGGACTCTTGCCTAGGTTCTTTAGTGCTCCAGGTTGTCACAGGACGTGTTTCTGGAGGTCGGAGCAGAGTCGCAACAACATCTACTAAGCCTAGTGCTTGCTGGGTTTTCCTCTAACCTGGGGGTCCCAAGTGTGTGAGAGCATCTCATGGACTTCATAGTAGTTTGGACAGAATCTGGTATGGACACTTGGGTCCAGGTTTTCATCACTCGATATACAAGCTTGACTTTTTAGTCTTCTCCTCTACCTTGCTTTTTTACCACTGGTTTGCATGACAGGAGTATTGTTTTACAGTAAACTATACACTAGTTCTATCCAGGAGAGTGGTGGTCCAGATTCCCTATCCAGGGGGGAAAAACTTTACTCTGGTCTCTTCATGGTTCCGAAGCCGGTCGGCTCGGTTAGACCTTCTCTGAGCTTGACATATCTCAATCAAGGCCCGCTCATAGCGCTCGCAAGCGGGTCGAAGTTTGGCCCCTGTGCAATCGCCGCGTCCGGCATGCGCATGCGCGAGCCCCAGCAAGCGACTGAAGTTCAGTTGCTCCGGGGCTCGCTACAAGATGGGGCGGCTGTTGATGTTGGTTGACAGCTCGCCCCCATTTTGTTGGCTGCACAAATGCAGGTGTTCAGTAGTGGACTTCCTGCTCTATTAGAGCAGGAAGTCGATTCGGGCTTGCGGGAGCCAAGACCTTACCACAGGGTCTCGTCGCAAGCCCGATGGTCGTGATAATCGCGACCATCGCCAGGTCACCCACAGCTTTGTGAGCGGCCTCGAGGCGGAAAAAAACACAAAAAAAACACCCTGATTCAGAGCGAGCACCTCTGAATTAGGCCCAGAGTCCCTTCCCTCTCGGAGTGCAGGACTATGCACGATATCTCTGGATATCAAGTATCCCTATCGCCTCTCGAGGCGTTCTTTTGTATTTCAGAACTCCTATTTCCAAAGACAACGCTTTCCCTTTGCATTATTATTTGGCCCCCAGTATATTCATGACTGTGATGAGGTCTCTCCTTTGGATACAGCGGATCACTATCATCCCTCATCGGGAGGATCGTCTACTGAACGCCCATTCCTGGGTCCTATTACAGAGTGACTCTCAGCAGTCTCATTCGTCATGGGGGGATTCAGAATTTTTCCCAAGTCTCATCTACAAAGAGCAGAGATGCTCAGGGACACCTTAAGTCAGGTTGGGTCCTCCCTCAAAGATAGCAACTACCATTCAGAAAATGGTGAGGAAGGTCTTTTGATATAGTCTATTTTCGGTGCATGTCTCTATTCGCCTCCATAGTATGATGGTTACGGCATTTAAGGCCTTTCCTTACAGACGATTTCACTCAAGGACGTCTTAACTTCACCTCCTCTCTCAGTAGAATGAATCCCATGTTTTCCTTCACCAAGGGGAAGGTTAAGTTCCAGAACTTGGATATCTCTTCTCTGAAGGTTGAGCTTAGTACACCTACTGGAGGGAAGAGATTCGGAGTGTGAGTTTGGACTCTTCTTACCATAGAAGTGAGTCTGAAGAGGATGGGGGGCTGTAATTTAAGGTTCCAAGCCCGCTAGACATCACAGAGATGAAGGAAGTAAGCCGGATTCAAATCACAAATGGAGTAGCAAATTGGTAGGCAGACTACCTCAGCTGGCAGGATGCATCCAGGGGCTACATCCACAGGTTTTTTCTACAGCTGGTCCATCGGTGGGGTCTTCCACAGGTCGACCTCATGGCATCAAGACGAAGTCATCAACTGCCTCTCTACTGCTCTTGAACGAGAGACCAGGAGTTTGTGATACGCACTGTCAACAAGGTGGCAGGTTCAATTTTGTCTAGGGTTCTATTGGTAGCTCCGGATTGGCCTTGCAGAGCTTGGTATTGTGATCTTTGACTCCTGCTGATATATGATCTATGGCCACTGCCTCTGAAAGAACTTATCTTACTACAAGGTCCTTTAGTCTATCCAGACTTAAAGCGGTTATGTTTGAAGGTGTGGATGTTGAAACAGCCATCTTAGGATGTAACGGGATCCCGTCCAGAGTAATCCCTCCTATGCTTGGAAGTTTTATGTTTCAGCATGTGAACGTAGAGGGGTTCTCCCCTCAGAATTCCATCTAGCCAGATTTATGCTTTTTATGCAAGTCATTTTCTCAGCATGGGTTCTCTGAAAATTCAGATTGCAGCTCTGACTGTTTTTCTTCCAGAAGAAGCTTGGAGGTACAGCCTTTTCTTCAGGGTGTGATTTTGTTTCATTCATCCTTTGTTCCTCCTACGGCTCCATGGGATTTGGATCTCGTACTTTCCTTCTTACAGTCTCCTCTTTTCAAACCTCTGGAGTCGGTGGATTTAAAATACCTTTGTAGAAGGTAATACTTCCTCTCGCCCCGGTCTCAGTCGGTAGGATGTCGGAATTCTTGGAGCCCTATCCTGTCGTTCTCCTGACTTGGTTTTTCAACAGGATAGAGCAGTATTCCGTACAACATTGGACATTCTTCCAAAAGTGTTTTCGGCTTTCCAGGTCAACAACCAGTTGTAGTAACGGTTCTTCCACAACATTCACCTTCATTCTAGACCCTTAACTGTTGTTAGGGTTTTTCGTATTCCGTGGACAGGACTGCAGTCATACGTTCAACAGACACTCTATTTGTTTTGTATGATGCTGTTCATCCTGGTTAGCTAACCTCAAAACATTCGGTGGCCTGCTGGAGTTGTCTGACCTTCATATGGCATCACCTAGGGAGCCTCCGCCTTTTTATTACAGAGCATTCCACTTGCTCAGTTGGTTCCTTGTGGGGTTTCCATGGAGTTTCTTTGCGGAGCAGCTTCTTGGTCTGGCCGGCATACCTTATTATTTTTTATAGATTTTACATGTTTGCACCCTCTGCAGCGCATGATGGCCTGTCTGTTTTGCAGGGTTCTCAGCGCTTCCCCACCCATTATGGGAGCTCTGGGACGTCCCCACTGTCTTTAGTCTCCAGTGTCCCCTAGTGGATGAAGGAGAAAACAGGATTTTGGTACTTACCGATAATCCCTTTCTCCGATTCCATAGGGGACACTGGATGCCCACCCTGCGCTGTTCCTCCCGGCCAGGGTTGGGGATCATTTTATGTTATGACTATTAGAGAACAGTTTTATATCTCTGGTTGTGTTACTGTTTTTCAACCTTTAATTATGTTCTGTGTACTTGCTTCGCCTCCTCTTCTGTTTGCTTTTTTTCAGCTCACCTCGGGCACAGTTTTCTTAGACTGAGGCTTGGAGGGGGGCAGGGGCGGATTGGTCATTGAATTCACCGGGAGGAACCCCGGTGGGCCGGCACCAGTGGGGCCGCCTATCATCCAGCCTGTGTGACTTTTTGTCCTGCTCTGGTGGCCGTCCTGACATGCCGGAGACAATCCGCGGCCAACATGGGGTGGCCCTTCCCTAAGAACTTGCTTGACAGGCAGCCCTCCGGCGCCTGTCACAACATGCAGAGCGGCCCGCAGAGGATCTCACATCGCGAGATGAGGGCCAGCTTCCCTTGTCTTGCGAGAGAGTCAGAGAGCCTTTTCCTGAGGGGCTGCACAGCGCGCCACATGCTTCAAGCAGGAGCCACCTTGCCAAACATATAGAGAAACCTCTTGCTCCTCCTCAGGTATTGGGGATCGAGAGAGCGGCGAGGAGATCATGGGGGTGGGGGGAGGCACCTGGGGAGAGCACCCCTAGAGAGGAGCGCTTGTACCAGGAAGTGAAGAGCAGGGCAGTGGGGAGGGGCACTGTGGGGGCAGTACAGATTGATTCCCGGGATCAATGTACATACAGTAGTGCTGGAGTCACTAAACAGTGAGATTATATGGGATATGTAAGCCAGGGGAAGCCGGGGAAAGAGAGAGCAGCCTGGAGTGCAGAGAGGCAACATTTTGGAGGAGAGGAAAGGAATCAGAGAGAAGATGGGGCAAGACAACAGGGGGATTGAGGCAGGAGGGCAGGAATAGATGTGCGCTTGTATATGGAAATATAATAATTGGGAAATAGGTGGAATGAGGAAAGTGCTGCAAAATTGAATGTGTTAGAAGTAAAGGTTGACCATTTAATTTGGAAGAGGGCAGTTAGGGTAAGTAGATCAAGTGCGTATAACGTATTGTTGAGACAGAAACAGATAAAGAAATGCAAACTGCTGATAGGTGCAATAATGGGAAATTGGCAAGTCGGGCAGGAAGTAGTTTGCATGGGTCACCATGAAGGGATCTACATGGGGAGGGGGTGTACAAGGGAGCATAGTGTGTTGGTTGTAAAGGGAACACAGGGGAATTGCGTAGGCAGGAGGGCAACTGCATGAAGAAGAACGGTGTTGGGGCTGTCATGCAGAAGGGAGGGGGCTGAGTATGGGGAAAAAGGGTTTAAACATTTACACAGGGGTAGAAGTGTATTGGTGCAAGCACAAAATTAATTAATAGGATGATTAATAGGGGAAAGGTAAAGTTAGAGAGCTCAAAAGATGAGGAAGAACAGATATCATACATTAAAAAAATGGTACTGTAATATGTAAAGAAAGGAACAACTTGGAATATTCAGGTAATAGTGTAAATAAGCACATGTGTATGTTGCACTAAACAGAGCTGTGAGTAAGCATGGGGATAGCAAGGGAGACGTGACTATGAGCTAAAGGAGGATAGCGAGAGAGGAGAGATTCACATGAAAGAGAGATAGTAGCATCACTGAGATGAGCGGGAAAGAAGAATGGAAATGGTGAGAAAGAAGGGAGGGTAATCTAGAAGAAGGTAAGAGAGAGCAATACGTAGATAGGATGGTAAGAGTGAACAGGAGAGAGGTGAATGGGTATAGAGGAGAGTAATTGGGAACAGGAGAGAGAGCTGTGTTCTCCCCAGAATTTTTTTCCAGCCGGGTGGCATCCAAAAGTAGCCGGGTGGGGGCCTTCGCAATTATGCGCACGCCGGGAAAAGGGGTATCTCCCTTACCAATCCAGCCCGACAGGTCTCAGGCTGCTCCCCCACTGGCTCTCAGTCAAATTATGCCCATTATGCAGTGCCCCCAGGTTTAATAGTGTCCCTTATGCAGTGCCCCCAGACTGGTCCTGACCCCAGCCCAACACTTACCTTTACTTGCTGGCCGCTCCCGCTGCCTCGCTCTGACTGGATCTAACTAGATCCAGCAGGCACGCGGGGCAGGCTCCTCACGTCGCGGGTGACGTCATGATGTCACCCGCACAGTGCATCACTGGGAACGCTGGCCTCTGAAGCGATCGGAGGCTTCTTTAGCCTCCGGTCACTTCAGAGGCCAGCGTTCCACAGCGGGGAAAAGTGCCGGGCGGCAGGCTGTTTCTGTTTCTGCCGGGCAATGCTTCTGCAGAAAACAGCCCGAGGAGAACACTGGAGAGGATGGGTAGATAATTGGGTAATTGGGAATAGGAGGGAGAGTAATGGGTAAATAGAATAGTAACAGGAGACAGAGAAATGGGTAGATAGGAGGGTGTTTGTGAACAGGAAAGAAGAATGGGTAGATAGGAGAGTAATCGGGAACAGGAGAGAGAGGAATGAATAGATAGGAGAGTAATCGGGAACAGGAGAGAGAGGAATGAGTAGATAGGAGGGTAATCGGGAACAGGAGAGAGAGGAATGAGTAGATAGGAGGGTAATCGGGAAGAGGAGAGAGAGGAATGAGTAGATAGGAGAGTAATCGGGAACAGGAGAGAGAGGAATGAGTAGATAGGAGGGTAATCGGGAACAGGAGAGAGAGGAATGAGTAGATAGGAGAGTAATCGGGAACAGGAGAGAGAGGAATGAGTAGATAGGAGGGTAATCGGGAACAGGAGAGAGAGGAATGAGTAGATAGGAGAGTAATCGGGAACAGGAGAGAGAGGAATGAGTAGATAGGAGGGTAATCGGGAAGAGGAGAGAGAGGAATGAGTAGATAGGAGAGTAATCGGGAACAGGAGAGAGAGGAATGAGTAGATAGGAGGGTAATCGGGAAGAGGAGAGAGAGGAATGAGTAGATAGGAGAGTAATCGGGAACAGGAGAGAGAGGAATGAGTAGATAGGAGGGTAATCGGGAACAGGAGAGAGGAATGAGTAGATAGGAGAGTAATCGGCAACAGGAGAGAGAGGAATGAGTAGATAGGAGAGTAATCGGGAGCAGGAGAGAGAGGAATGAGTAGATAGGAGGGTAATCGGGAACAGGAGAGAGAGGAATGAGTAGATAGGAGGGTAATCGGGAACAGGAGAGAGAGGAATGGCATTATATACCAATTCTGTTTAATGTACTGTAAATTTAATGTTTATGTATGTATACAGTATGTTTTATACCCCAGTGGCTGCATTCCTATTTGCACAACTCCAAGGCCACAAAACGCCTCCCACACCCCTATTGTGTGATAGGAATAAACAGCTTCTGTCGGTAATTGATTAGTTGTTTGTATGCATATTTGTCCCAACCACAGCAGAAGTACAGATACTCTTAAAATTAGAAATAAAAATGAATTGTAATTGGCAAACTACTGATAGGGTTTTAAAGAGAAGCCTGTATTTCCTGTAGTGTTGTGGCTGTAGGAATAAGCTTACATGGCCTGACAGTTGGGCCTGCTGTCAGTCCTATCTACCTACACAAACCACTGTGGCTGCTTCTCTGTTCAAATTCAGAAAATAAGTTTACGTTTAGGAGAGTGGAGATATGCTATTGTATTTCAAATGATTGAATGGGTACATTTGTGAAGGTGGGCCATTTTAGTGTGAGTCCTCCGAGACTTTTCTTCACTTCACGTAATGCAAAAACACAATTATAATGTAATGTGATATAGTTTGGTTTTCCCAAAGCACTATTTTCCTGTGCTTTAATATGCGAATATATCTAAACTGTGCCTTTTAAAAGGTGCAAAACTATACTAAGCACTTGAATGACATCCGCCAGACCGGAAATCGCAATCCCAATTTTACAAATAAGAGGCATTTGGTTCGGGGCAATGTATTCAGCAGTGGCTTCTGAAACCACATAGCAAACCATCATTTATTACTAAATATAATGTAAAAGAGAAGGCTCGGCTCTTACAGACCAGCATGCTTTTTGAGCTATTTTAACAGTCAGAACTGATTTTTTTCAAATAATTCAAAAGAAAAAGTTCCCACCCTTATATTCATTGAGATCCAGCCTACTCTGCTTCATAGCTGACTAAAGGTGCCCACACACATACCGACTTGCTCCCAATCAGCCGATGTACATGATTTCCACCTGAACTCTCCCCAGGCAGTTGTGGTCACGATTTGGAGTTAAAATGTCCAATCTGACTTAAGATCTATCTTGCAGCCAGTGCATTGTAACCCAGATTGGCTAATCTGCCCTACAGCACGGCAGATCTGAAGATGCGAGGTACGATGAGCAGAGACGTACATCAGCATCGTGATCAAGAGTAGAAACTCACGATTTGGCCTTTTTTTTACATGATCTGTCGTCACAATTCGTCGAAATCGGCCAAATTGGATGAAAAGTCGGTATGTGTGTGGGCACCTTAACTGCTCCGACACACATATGGTGCATACACATTGTCGGATTTTTCTTCAGATCTGAACGATAACGATTTTAAAAATCGTTCAATCGTTCATATCTGAAAGAAAATCTGACATGCCTGAATGATGAACGATGCGCGTTCCCGCTTATCAGATAACGATATCTGACATCTGATGGGTTTGCAGTCAGACTTGGACGATTCCATTCATTTTAATGCAGTCAAAAATCGTTCAAATCTTTGGTAAAATCGTTCAATCGTTCATCTGACAGATCTGACAAATCTGACCGTGTGTATGCTCCAATAGTCTTCTTTTTGTCTGTGCATGTGTGTGAGTAGCACCATTAATATATTTTTAATTCCTCAGTTCTATCTTTATATTTAAAATGCTTTCCCGCCTGCTGGTTAGGATTTTTCATGAGGTATGCGTAGATACTGCACACATTATGAACATTTGTGGAATGTTTTGGAATGCTTACAGGTGTTAAAGGTTGTAAAATTACTTGCTGCTTTAGCCTTTCCTATAATTGAATGTCTTAAGGTATAGTGCTGTACTAATCCCGCCTACTTTGGTGTTGCCACCACCCACCTGAGGCCACTTTCAAAATATTTTCCAGGGCCACTTTTAGTTCCCAATCCGCCCCTGGAGGGGGGTATAGAGGGGGGTTTTCACTTCTTGAAATTTAAAGTGCCCAGAATCCACTTAGCACCGTCTATACCCCCCACTGTCTTTAGCCTCCAGTGTCCCCTATGGAACTGGAGAAAGAGATTTATCGGTAAGTACCAAAACCCTGCTATTGTATCATATATCACTTTGCTATTATAAGTTCTTAAATATGCGTCTGTGGGTACTGCATAATTATCGTCAGGGTTCTAACATTACCACGTCCTGTTAGTTAACCTAAGCGAAGACCCATTGTTCTAGCTAGATAGTCATACTACCAGTCCAGCTAGACAATCCTGAAGAAAAAGTCTAAATGACTTTGAAACGTCGATGATGTTCACCTTACCACTCTAATGCTTTCACTACAACAGTTTTTTCTATTTGATGGATTGGAGTGCCGCCTTGTTCTTTACTTAAGGACTTTGGGTATTTACATTATATATATATATATATATATATATATAGGGAATGAATGGTTAAGGGAATTCTCATATTTAAGGGGTGGTGTATGTAGAAGATACAACATAAAAACTAGACGAGACATGAGCCATCATTATTACTATGTATACTTTTCAAATATATTTTTGGTTTATAGCAATAGTTAGAATTGTAGATCCGTAAAAACAGGAGAGGTATAGAAATTACCAGTGAATGCACAGTGCTAGAAAATAAACACATAGGTCCAGTAAACTAATAATATGACTCACTGTACTTCAATAAAATTGTCAATAGATCTAAGATTGTATGCACTAAAATTCAAGATTACTGTATTAAACCTAAAAACGTTCATTCACTGGTAGTGTTTCACTATATATATATATATATATATATATATATATATATTGTACATGGTCAGTACCTATTACCAACAGCTTTAGGTTATTTGGAATAAAACTATCCCCACTAGCGTCCTCACAGTCATTGTATTTGATAGCTACTGGTATGCTTCCTTATTAAATGTAGCTTGATTTGATGCTGTCTGCAGCTGAATTTGCAGGCAAACATTTACGTACTAATTTAAGCAGACATTATGCTAAACTGACACACAGACCTCTTCTTTATGTAGCCAGTTAGTAACTGCACTAGTTCAGGATGCTGTTAAGAAATACTGAGACAGCGTAATTGACTTTTAGATTAATAAATGATTTAAGATTCAGGACAGGTCTTGTCTGGCAATTTGGCATTTCTGGCACCTGCCTGAAGAGTTGGTGGACAGTGTTTTGTGGGCTGGTCAGTCTCAATAATTACTCTGCTATAAAAGTCTTAAGGTGCCCATACACGGTGTGATAAATCAGCCGATCCGATGGATTGGTACAATTTGGCTGCTATATCGTACAGTGTATGGACATAATATATAGACAGAGCACGCTCCCGTGGGGTCGTACATGGCACCCCCAGATCTTACTGCAGGTTCAGTCAATCTGGGGATGCGATGTGTGATCCCATGCAGCGCTATGCGGGTGGGAGGAGCTGGCATATTGGGTGGTGAGCCACCCGATTGCACCATGTGTGTGGACCGCCCAATATGTTGGACGTCGGATCCCCCGTCGCATCGCACGGTGCATATTGCACCGTGTATGGTTAGCTTTAGAGCTCTGTAGCTGCATGCTCTGCACTTAGGGCCTCATTCAGACCCGCTCACAAGCGCCTATGCGCTCGCAAGCGGGTTGATGGTGGGGCACTGCGCACGTGCCGCGTGCACAAGCCCCGGAGCGAGAGAGAAATTCTCTCACTCCGGGGCTCGCTACAAAAGGGGCAGCTGTCGACGTTGATCGACAGCTGCTCTGAATGAGGTCCTTAGCCCCAACTTTTCAATGAGTAATGGATTACTTGAAAAGTTCCAGCATGTGCATGAATGTACTGTATGTATTTGAGGTTTTTTTTGCCAGGACTGTTGTTTTTTTTGTCTTTGCCCAAGTACAGCACTTGGGCTGGACAGCTATTATGTTATGGGTATTTTACCTACTATTGTCAAATAGTAATGCACTGCCCGGATTTTATGCTGCTTATACTGTAGATCAGTTTATCTACTTATCCTAGTCAAGGAATAATGTAGCATTCAGTAAGCAATCCAAGATTGATCTTCTAATTTTGCATAGTTTCTATGATATTCAGCAAAAGGTAATAACAGCAGAGTCGAGTCTTAGTTATTCTAATATGACAAAGAAACTTTATTATTCATGTTGTTCTTCAAGACAGTGTGTTATTCAATCATTTCCCAATAAAGAATATGAGAAGAATGTATTTTTATGATGCAACTTATTTATAAATCTGTGAGTCATCCTCGTTTTTAATATTTTTGATCATTATGGACAATTAATGGATTTCCAAAACTGATTCACATTAGTAATGGCACTTTCCATCTGCATCTTACGTATGGAATCGGTATGACATACCACTGGACCTAAGCCCGGCGGATGAAATACCGACGCCGGAAGTCTGGAAGATGAAGATCCCGACGGCACCTGGTAAGTATCCTAACCCTCCCTCTCCCCCATGACCCTAACCCTCCCTTAGGGTTGCCTAACCCTAACCTTCCCCCCTAGTGCCTAGCCCCATACTAACCCCAGGGGTACCTAAACCTTACCCCCCCTCTCCGCACCCTAGACCTAACCCTCACCGGGGGGTGTCTAATTCTAACCTACCCCCGGGGGTGCCTGACCCTAACCCCCCTTCCCCTAGCCTAATCCTAACCCTCCTGTGGGGGTGCCTAACCCTAAGTCCCCCCCGGGAGTCCCTAAACCTAACCCTCCCCCCACTGCTAACAGCTCCCGACGC
Organism: Taudactylus pleione; assembly: GCA_031769625.1. NCBI lineage: Eukaryota > Metazoa > Chordata > Amphibia > Anura > Myobatrachidae > Taudactylus > Taudactylus pleione. The sequence goes on from JAUIMM010000189.1 coordinate 2,561,037, forward strand.
CCGGCTTACCTACGTTCGGTATGCCGGGATTTCGGCGTGGGGATGATGATAGGCATCGGTATTTAGACGCCTATCATTAGTCCCATGCCGGGATTGTACAGTCGGGAAGCCAATGGTCGCCATTTCGACAGCCAGCTTCCTGACTTCAAACCCTTACGTATATATTTATTTCAATACACACTGTTTCACATTTGTAGAAATGACACACCCAATTTCTGGAGAACAATATTGCTTATATTGATTTTTTATAATATTGTATTTAATTATAAACATTTAACCATGTGTGGAACAAAGGCTCAATTGTGTTTATTTATCTTGTTCAAATTGGACCATGTAGGGTTTGGAGCCATGGGATCATGGAATTACTTGTGAATAGGGAGATAGGGGGTTAAAAAAATTGACATGTAACTTGCTCTGTATAGCTATTGTGATTGTTATACAGACTGGATGTCAGGAATGTTAATCACAACATGTGTTTCAAAGGGGTCAATCAAGAGCTGGCCCTAGGCAATTCGGTGCCCTGGGCAAAATTTTGGCTGATGCCCCCTATCATGTATTAAAATATATATATATATATATATATATACGGAATAAAAGGCCGGCACCCCACCTTGCAGTTCCACCAGCCCCATTCCCCCATACCTAGTGAGTGTCTCAGCCCCATTCCCCCAGACCCAGTGTGTCTCTCGGCACCATTCCCCCACTGTGTCAGCCTCATTCTCCCCCCAGCATGTTTCCCAGCCCCAGTGTGTCAGCCTCTTTCCCCTCACCCCCAGCGTGTCAGCCTCTTTCTCCCCCCAAGCCCCAGAGTGTGTCTCAGCCTTGCCTTCCCCCTCCAGCCCCAGTGTGTCTCAGCCTTCTCCCCCCAGCCCCAGTGCATGTCTCAGCCTCCCCCCCAGCCCCAGTGCATGTCTCAGCCATCCCCCTCCAGCCCCAGTGTGTCTCAGCCTTCTCCCCCCAGCCCAAGTGCTTGTCTCAGCCTTCCCCCCCAGCCCCAGTGCGTGTCTCAGCCTTGCCTTCCCCTCCAGTCCCAGTGTGTCTCAGCTTTCCCCCCCAGCCCCAGTGCGTGTCTCAGCCTCCTCCCCAGCCCCAGTGCGTGTCTCAGCCTCCTCCCCAGCCCCAGTGCGTGTCTCAGCCTCCCCCCCAGCCCCAGTGCGTGTCTCAGCCTCCCCCCCAGCCCCAGTGTGTGTCTCAGCCTCCCCCCCAGCCCCAGTGCATGTTTCAGCCTTCCCCACCAGCCCCAGTGCGTGTCTCAGCCTTCCCCCCAGCCCCAGTGCGTGTCTCAGCCTTCCCCCTCAGCCCAAGTGCGTGTCTCTGCCTCCCCCCTCAGCCCCAGTGCGTGTCTCAGCCTTCCCTCCCCAGCCCCAGTGCATGTCTCAGCCTCCCCGCCCCAGAGCCGCCACTTACCTTGGCTGCTTCTTCTCCGTGGCTCCTCTCGATCCTCTCCTTCCAGCAGCCCAGCCCCTTGTTATGACATGTCGTGCATGACGTCACGTGCGCTGTCCCATAACAAGGGGCCGTGGCGGGTGGCTGGCTGTTATGTTGGTGGAGCCGGAGCGGCCGGAGTGGGCCCGTTCCAACTCCAACCATTTAAATATTGGGACCTGGTCGGAATGAGCTTCTGTGCAGAAGCTCATTCTGACCGGTCAAAGTAACCTGACCGTCTGACAGGTGCGCTGCCAGGTCAGAGCGGAGCTCCGATCGCGGCAGCTGCGTGTGGGAGGCAGCGGCAGAGCCTTGAATGCCCCTAGGCATTCAAGTCGCCCCTAGGCATTAGCTTATTATTCCTATGCCTAGGGCTGGCTCTGGGTCAATCCACTAGCAGTGCGAACTGCAGCTGCAATCCAATTACAAACTCGCTTTTTTTCAGGGGAAAATCACACTTTTTGTGCCGACCCCCTGAGGGTGTGAGGTGCTACAGAAATTCTTTATTTTAAGATAAAAAAATGTCGGGGCACAGTGCAGAAACCACTGGACAGCCTCACGAATGACTAATTAGGCATTTAGAAGTTTTCAATTAGCTTAATTGGCCCAATAATTACATTTTTAGGTGTTTACAAAAAATGGCCTCAAATTACCCCCAATTCAACTTTTTTGTTAGTTTAGGCACCTCAAATTTAATTGCAGTATTTTATTTTTAATGAAAAATATTTTTTTTACTTTTTTTAAAGTCACCTCCAATTAACACAAAATCACCTCTTTTTTCTTTGCATTTCCCATGTAATTCCTTTGAGACTGTACTAACAAAGTTTGCTTTTTATCACTTTTTCTCTTTTTAAAAAAGATCCACAAATCAGCTAATTGACACCATTTAAAAACCTCCAGTACTTTCCTTATGCCCACTAACAGTTTTCTGTATGATTCTGCTATCGAAGTGGTCACTTTTTTGGGAATCCAGGATAGTTTGCCCACTTTTTCATGCCCTTCTTCTAAGTCGCATGCTATAAAAAATTTGCACTTCCTCACCAGTAGCGCGAGTTGGCATTTCTAATTTAATCTCGCGTTTCTCAGGAGCAATCATTCATGCGAATTGTGTGAGTTTCATGAAACAAACTTGCACTTGCAAACTCGCTCCTAATTGGATTAGTATGTTATGTGGGTAGATGTCATTAAGTATCCACCATTTTTTATTTAATTATTTTATTTTACATTATATAGATGTTGTGGAATTAAGTTATGCCTTATTACGTTACAGGAAATTGGATAGGAATAATAGGCATAAATCAAAATATATTTTCATTACACCCCTCTCAAATAGCTAGGTAATATATGTTCTTAAATTATAAACTTTGTTACTTAACTGAAACTGTGACTAAGATGTTACAACATGTAGATCAGTTCGGTAATTACCTAAGGTCAAGAGCTTGTGCTAGAAAACTTCTTTTAAGATCTGATTAATTTATAATATAAATCCTACCTCTTATGCTTGGCCCTTTTGTGTTTCTCTCTGGAAGATACATTTGGGCTTCTTTATTTTTGTAAACGAAAAAGTCCTAGAAAATTCCAATTAATTAGCATGCCTTAAACTATTGAAAAGGGGGAGCTGAAAGGAGAAATGCCGTACTCTTTGTAACAAGTGTAAAACTTTGTTAACAATGCAGTTTTCAAATATTTGGGGCTGTTTGTATAGTTTTCCCATGACTGGTTTTCCTGTGACTGGACTAGAAGAGACTGGAACAAGGAGAAGGCTTTATTTGATTCATGATGAATGCAACCACGTTTCACATTTTTTTTCTTTTTTTTTTAAAAGAGACATAAGGAAATGTAATTTGAACAATATTTCTGTAAACTTTGTAAAATCAAACTTGTTAAATCTTATATTTTGTTATTAGCTGAAGATATTGTACACTGAAGTGCCAAAAGTCATGCGATAGCAGTATTTAAAGGTAATGGTAGATGGCGTCACTGCACTGTGACGTCTTGGAAGTGCCCAGACCTGCATCAGTAGTAATTTGACATCAGTCAGTTTGAACACCCACTAGTCTGCTCATGGCAAGGTGACGCAAATGTTTGGAGTTTGAACAGGGCATGATAGAGGGTACCTGATGGATGAGGCATTCCATTTCCGAAGTTGTGCGGACATTCAACATTTCTCGATCTACAGGGTCACGTGTGTACCAGGAATACCTCATGGAAGGCAATACCACCCTCCTTGGACAGCGCAGTGGCCAACCATGGGTGCTTAATGATCGTGACCAGCGGCAGCTAGCCAGAATTGTCCGTGGTAACAGACAAGCAACACTTGCTCAAATCACATCGGCATTCAATGCAGGAGGTACCAGACATATATCCAGCAGGTCAGTGCAGCGTTCTTTAGCTTCCATGGGATATGGTAGCAGAAGAACCACGAGAGTGCCCTTGATAACTCTACGACACCGGACACAGCACCTCACCTGTGTTCATGATGTTGCTAATTGGACCCTGGAGAACTGGCAGCACGGGCATATCTATAATGGGAGCAGGGTGTGCGGAGCACACGGCCCCGGGTCCAGGGAGGCCGCACCTCACACCCTGCATACATATTAACTAATACTTACCTCTCTGAGGTCCAGTGTTTTGCGCATGTGCTGTGAGGAAATCGCTGGGAAAATGGCGGCCGTGTCTAGTGCCTAGAGTCTACTGATTCTGCGGTAGCTGGCCAGCCATGTCAGTTGGCTGCTGGCCACTGGGGTGAGAGGAGGGGGCACGTGACGGGGGATGCACACAGGCCCCCTCCTCTCTAAAGACGACCCTGTGGCAGCATGTGGGATTTTCCAAAGAGTCACAGTTTCAGTTGTTTTGGGCTGATGGTAGCGTTCAGGTGTGGAGCAGACCTCATGAGCCCATGGACCCCAATTGTCAACAAGGCAGGCACCGTGCAGGCTGGTGGTGGTTTCATAATGCTGTGGGGTGTGTTCATGTGGGATGGGTTGGGTCTACTGGTTTGCCTGAATTCATAATTGACCGGTAGCGGCTATGTTGCATTGCTTGATGACCATTTGCAGCCCTTCATGGATTTTGTGTACTCCCACAATGAGGGAATATTCCAGCAGGATAATGAATCATGTAATCATCCCCAAGTTGTCCAGAATTGGTTTGAGAAGCATTCTCGAATGGTTTGGCCCCCACGTTCACCTGACATTGACCCAACTGAGCATTTATGGGACGTGGTGGAGATGTCCATTGCCACCCACGATCCTGCACCTTCAAATATCAGGGAGCTGTGGGAAGCTATGCAAGTGGCATAGATCAACATCTCTCCGGAGGTTTTCCGTCCACTTGTGGAATTGATACCACGTTGAGTTGCTGCACTTTGCCGGGTTGAAGGGGGTCTTACATGATACTAGCACCTCAGTGCACATTCATGGCATATTCTTGCTTCCACATACCATTGCATACCTCCCAACTTTATGCTTGTGTAGAGATTAACTTTTACATGCACAAAAGGAACACATCTGAAATTAGTGGGAGCTGTTCCTGTGAGCCATGCCCCCCATTTTCGTCATGCTGCTCGGCATGCCCCCAGTCCCTCTCTCCACTGAATAGATACAGCACGCATACACATGGTATCTATTCACCGCTTGCTCTGCTAAGCAGAGCAGCAGGTTAAAAGGGGCCTCATAACCCCCACACACATACTGCAGGTGTGACAGTGCCCAAAAAGCAGGACAGTCCTGCCAAAATCGGGATGGTTGGGAGGTATGCCATTGAAAAGTTGATGTATGTGCCAGATGTTAGATGTTGTGTTGTTATTAATAATGAATTTGAATAAAATCTGATGTTGAATGCTCATAAACCACAGTAAGATATGCACAATAAAGCTATTTTGAAATATATCAACGGTCACAACAGTAAAGCTAGGTACACACTTCAGCAATGTACCAACGATTCATACAGTTTTTAAATCATCTGTCAGTTTAGAAATCGGCTCATCATTTTGAAAACTCTCGTGTACCTATTTATTTATTAACAGTTACTTATATAGATCCAACACATTCTGTTGCATTTTGCAGTTGAGAACAAGCAGTAATAAAACAGAACAGACCAAAAAGGTAAGAGGGCCCTGCTCGCAAGCTTACAATCAATACGGATATATATATTTATATATATATTTATACATTTATATATACAGATGTGCCCAGCTAGTTTGTTGCTCCATACGCTATGTAGCGTGCCACGCAAGGCACGCCACACACCACGCCTTGAGTCGCGCCACACAGAAGGTTTCATAATGTAGCGTAGCGCTGGAAAAAAGTCATAACGTGTAATACAACTTTTTGTACACCAGGTGTCACTTTTCCTAAACTACACAGCGCATGCATCTGATTTCCAGTGCATGTTCTGTATCATCGCCCGATGATTGGCTGACAGAAGCGGTGATTCGGTACACTATATAGTAGTACAGCGTTTTCCACATGGAATCAGGAATGCATAATAAAGCTGTAGAAGAATGTCTAATAAAGTTTGAAATCATTAAGCTCTGTATTACACATTGACTGTGCGGTTCAAATTGCACACTTGCACCAATGTAAGTGCTGTCGGCACTGTCCCAGTCTTAGACATTGTAGTGATTTCATTACTTTAGGAACTATTGTAGTAATGGGATGAGGCATGTGGCCTAGGGGGCTAATGCCTAGTCTCACTGCTTCTCCCATCTTCTTCTTCCGTGGGTACGAGACCTTGAAAATATATATATATACATATATATATATATTTTTTTTTAAATCTTCACTTATTCAGTATTCATTACATTACCCACAACTTCCCACCACCTGGCATTTCTATGGTACTTTATGCCACTGTGTGCTCAAGAAAGGGGTGTATGGCGCTCCAATACAGTACCCACGTAGCACAAAGCTAGTCATGCTACAGTATGGCATTTTGAGTCTATTTCTACTGCACATGCCCAGTGTGTCGGGAGTCTAACAGCGAAAGTGGGATGTCTGTATTACAGTACATACTTTAAAGCACAAACTTGCATCAATGTCAGCGCTGTCCCAGACTAGTACACTATAGTGATTTCTCATGACCAGTAACTGGTAGTGGGCTCTGTTTGAGAGAGAGAGATCTCTGCATTACAAACTTACTGTGCGTTTAAAGCGCAAAGTTGCGTCAATGTCTGCACGGTTGGCACTGTGGTGGCTGTCAGCCAGCTCCGAGGGGTTACAAATTTGATCTCTGGCACATGCCCAGTGGAGGGATTGTAATGGGATTTCTGGCACATGCCCAGTGGAGCCCAGCCATACAGTACGCCCTGTAGCGCTACAGTATGCCATGGTGTATGGAAGATCACAGCACTGTGCATGCCCAGTGGGTCGGGAGTCAAACACAGTGAAAGTGGGATGTCTGTATTACAGTACATACTTTAAAGCACAAACTTGCGTCAATGTCGGCGCTGTCCCAGACTTGGCCACTATAGTGATTTCTCATGACCTGTAACTGGTAGTGGGCTCTGTTTGAGAGAGAGGTCTCTGCATTACAAACTGACTGTGCATTTAAAGCGCAAACTTGCATCAATGTTTGCACGGTTGGCGCTGTGGTGGCTGTCAGCCAGCTCCGAGGGGTTACAAATGGGATCTGTGGTGCATGCCCAGTGGAGGGGTTGCAATGGGATTTCTGGTGCATGCCCATTGGAGCCAAGCCATACAGTACGCCATGTAGCGCTACAGTATGCCATCCTAATGCACTCCACCCACCCGCTGATATTTTTAATAATAAAAAAAGTTGTCTTCCTTTTCAAATATTATACAGTACTAGTACATACTGTACTGTATATATACAGTACCCCACCATTACAGATTAATTCATCCCATCTCATTGAAAGCTGTGCAAGCATCTCATTAATCTACAGTATCAGTTATACTGCACAGTATGTATGTGATATTAAAAATGTTGGTTGTGCGAACATGCAAATACCATACACCGTTGCGTGAAAGTGATATCGATCCAATTTAACAGTATAGTATTTAGTACAAATTACAACAGTGGAGCACTATCCACCCAGCAGTTAAGCCAATCGTCCGTACACAGGGGTGCAGAGAGGGGGGGGGAGCCACGAGCTGGTACTACTTACCTGGGTTCGGCACAGCTCCCCATCCACAGCAGCCCACCATACACTGCTGTGTGCCGGGCTGCACTGGGAGACTGTCCGAGGCTGCTAAAGCAGCAGCCCGCAGTCTCCTATGCCAAAGGGGGGGAGCGATCATGCTGATTGCGCCCCTCTTTGGCTGTGCGTCGGGCTGAGGGGCACACAGCGCCCCCCCTCCCCAGCGCGCAGTGCCTTGTCGGAAATTGTTTGTTTTTTCCTCCGACGGGGGCGTGGCCACACCGGGCTTGATTAGGCCACGCCCCCTACCCGCCCCCCCAGTCCAGCTAGACCCGCTGCAGCTGCAGATGATGGTCGTTCAATGTGTATGAACAACTATCATCTGCAGATATATCTGTCAGGTGTGTACCCACCTTTAGAGAGCAAAATGTGCTCCTTATGTGGCTGCAATACATCTGAAAACATCTATTCCATTTGCATGCCTAAATCAATTATTTACCCTTTATTGTCCAGAGAGGTATTGTTGCACTAATGTATTAGCTTGGAGACTTGTGTAGTAGAATGAAAAGTGATCCTTTGCTTAGGTGCGTCGAACTTATCCTTATCACTTCTTTTTTTACACCACAGTCTGGCAAATATGCATCAGTATGTATTAACTACTTCCACTTCACTAGAATATCGCATGCCCAGGCAGAAACAGTAAAGATGTTACAGAGCACACTTTAGATACTACTGCTTGAGAAATGCTGACTCTCAATCAGATTATTAGTTATTCCCTCAAAATGTGTTGACAGTGGCAGGAATCCATTGCCCTAGCCAAACATAAAAGTTTCTTGAAACATCTCATTTGCCTAGTGCAAGCTGTAGACATTTGTGAAAAAGGTGTGCGGCAAACAGAAAGATGTTGAAAAAAAAGATACAACATTTTTATACATAATTCCTCAAAGACTTAGTGAAATTTACACTACCTCATTTCTCTGTGTAATTGAGGCCAGTTGCTACAAGGGACTATGGGCCTGATTCAGCAAGGTTCGCAGTACAAAGACGCACGCAATCAGTCGATTAATTAGCATTCTGCATGCGTATGCATTGAAGTGTGCGAACTAGCAATTGCGATGGAAAATGCGTTTGCAGAGGCTACGTAGACCCTGAGCGCAGTGATTGACAGGAAGTGCCGTTTGTGGGTGGTGACGGGGGGGTGGTCGGCCAAACGCAGGCGTGCCAGTGTGTTGGGACGGCGTTGCAGGGGCATGCATAAATTATCCATTGCAATTCCATACGCACCTGAGGACTCATAGCGTGACCTGAAGTAAGCAACTCCTGAGTGAGGTCTGACCTGCATTAACTGTGCGTATGGGTCCGATGTAACTCGATGTTGCCCAAGTATACGCAAACATTTGCATTTCACCGCTAATATTAGCATCTTCGGTGCATGCGTTCTAGCAGAATAGCGAACCTTGCTGAATCAGGCCCTATGATCAGTCAGAAAAAAAGTAGTTTTTGCATAATATATTACGTTGAATTAAGATGATAAGACGATTTATGGATGGTGACAGCAAATCACAGATCCTTTAGATATATAGCTCCACATGTCATAATAAAGGCAGTATTGGTGGCAACCAGTGGAAATATATGTCTCTATCATTTATATAAACTTGGTGTCAACACTATGTAGAAATGTCACAGATTAACTGTCTATATAAATCATACTTACCTACTTTTGAAAAAGAATTTCAGGGAGATTGTGAAAGTAACACCTATGAGCGTGAGTTACAGTGGGAGTGTACTGCTACATCTGAGAGGCGTGTCATAAAACTGATTTACATCCAAATGTAAATGAGCCCAAAAGCAGTTAGTGAGATCTACTTGTAGATGAAAATACACTGATACTTTTCAGAAAATGCATGTAGCCATAGGGATCATTGGGCCTGATTCAGACCCACTCGCGAGCGGCTGTCCGCTCGCAAGTGGGTCGATGTTATGCACTGAGCATGCGCACGACGGAGGGAGCTCCGTCGTGCGCATGCGCCAGACGCGACGAGCGAAGGAAAGTCCTTCGCTCGTTGTGTCCGATCAAAGGGGGCGTGCTGTCAATGTTGATTGACAGCACGCCCCCTTTGGTGGGCGTGCCGGGGGCGTGCCTCCCTGACGGGGGCGTTCCCACGGGAACGCCTCCCGTCAGAAGCCGGCCCACTGACATCACTAGTGATGTCAGTGGGAGTGATTTTGGCTCTGATAGAGCCAAAATCACTCCGGAGCTTGCGGTTGAAAACCTCAACCGCAGGCTCCGGCTCGCAATTTCGATGGTCGCGATGGTCTCGACCATCGCGGCCATCACAAAGCACGCTCGTATAGCCTGTGGGTGGTGACCCACAGCTATACGAGCGTCCAGGAGGACGCTCCATGAAAATGGAGCCCGGCCCTCATTCAGAGCGTGCGCTCTGCTCAGAGCGTACGGCTCTGAATGAGGGCCATTGTCCTTTATAAGCAATGCCTACATTTTCAGTCTCTCCTCCGGGAGCAGACCAGAAGAGAGACGCAGCTGACGTGAGGTGGGGGTGGAGCCCGGTGCTACGTGTCACTAAGCCCCACCCCTCACAGGTAATGCCGGGAGTCGCTGGTTAATCGATAGGGGGCGGGGCCAATGTGACTTACTTTTCTTAGAAATACATCATATTGGCTCATCCCCTTTACCCACGATTCACGAGATTATCCTCCCCATAGTGCCCACTTCACTAGGAAATGGGCAAGATGCGAGAGGGCTGCCTACTCATCCGAGGGTGCGGGGGAATGCAATTCTGCATTTCATCTACTTTTTTCACTGTACATCTCATCACTTGGTTCTGCTTCCAGTGCCACCTCTGTGCTGACCACACTCACATCCGCCACACAATTCTGCAAATCTCTACACTACTTCCACATACAGATGTGTGTTAGAGAGCAAAATGTGCTCCTTGTGTGGCTGCAATACATCTGAAAACGTCTATTCCATTATATTTAGTATTTACTAAGAATCGGAATTATAAAAATGCCAAACAAGTCTATTTTTTTATTTTAGCCATACTTACCTACTTTTATTATCTGCTTCTTGGGAGATGCTTTGGACGGGGGGGGAGGGGCTGGATTCCTATATCATTATGCCCCGTCCCATCATGGCAAAGTGCCGTGAATCGTGGGAGTGTGACGGGGGCTAAATGATGTGTTTTCGCATCGTTTAGCCCAGCCCCTCCATACGGAGCTGCAATTTATTGCAATTATGCAGTCATTCCCGCCATTTATCTCTCCATTCTGCCCACTTCACTAGGAAGGGGGAGGGATGCGGGAAATCTGGATACTCTTCTGGGGGTGCGGGGGGCTCCCGACACTTCTGGGAAAGTAGGTAAGTATGATTTTAGCAATAGGGACATTTAAATCTTGTGGGCAATACCACTATCTGCAGCTTTGAAAACCTACCACTTCATAAATTGTCAATGCTGAAGATACCTTGGAGTGACTCTCAGCTTATTACATACCTAAATGAGGGTTATTTTGTGGATGATCTGTCTCTAGTTTTAACACATGCACTGGCTGCTCAGCCGTCATGACTAGCTCTACCCTTAGTTACAAAACCTTTAAACTGTCTAATTAATTCTTCTTTTAGGATAGGCTGCACACAGCCATTTTGAATTTGAATAAACATTTGGAGCTTATATCACATACTCAATGAAATCTTATAACAGTGCTCAGTGAGCACTAATTCTGCACTGACATGGTCATCTATGTTTTATAGAGCAATCACATTTTTATTTTGAAAGGCTCTAGCTGAGGACATTATGCCTATATTTGGAATCGGCATGACATACCGCCGGACCTAAGCCCGGCGGATGTAATACCGACACCGGACGTCCGGCAGATGAAGATCCCCACGGCGCCTGGTAAGTATCCTAATCCTCCACTCTCCTCCCCCCTAACCCTAACCCTCCCTTAGGGGTGCCTATCCCTATCCTCCCCACTAGTGCCTAACCCTAACCCCCCCCCAGGGGTGACTAATCCTAAACTCTCCTCTCCGCACCCGAAACCTAACCCTCCCAGGGGGGGTTCCTAGCCATAACCTCCCCCGGGGGTGCCTGACCCTAACCCCCCCTTCCCCTAGCCTAATCCTAACCCTCCTGGGGGGGATGCCTAATCCTTAGCCCCCTGGGAGTCCCTAAACCTAACCCTCCCCCCACTGCTAACAGCTCCCGATGCCTGGCTTACCTACGTTTGGTATGCTGGGCATTGGGATTTCGGCGTGGGGCTGATGATAGACGTCAGTATTTATACGCCTATCATTAGTCCCATGCCAGGATTTCACAGTCGGGAAGCCGGCGGTCGTCATTTTGACTACATACTAGGGGTGTGCACCGGCCACTTTTCGTGTTTTGTGTTTTGGTTTTGGATCTGGATCTTTCTTCGTGTTTTGGATCTGGATTGGTTTTGCCAAACCACCCTTCCGTGTTTTGGGTTTTGTGTTTTGGATCTATATTATTTTGAAAAAAAGCATAAAAACAGCTAAAATCACAGAATTTGTGGGTTTTTCTGCTCCTATGCTATTATTAACCTCAATAACCTTAATTTCCACTCATTTCCAGTCTATTCTGAACACCTCACACCTCACAATAGTGTTTTTATGTCCAAAAGGATCTGGATCTTTCTTCGTGTTTTGGATCTGGATTGGTTTTGCCAAACCACCCTTCCGTGTTTTTGGTTTTGTGTTTTGGATCTATATTATTTTGAAAAAAAGCATAAAAACAGCTAAAATCACAGAATTTGTGGGTTTTTCTGCTCCTATGCTATTATTAACCTCAATAACCTTAATTTCCACTCATTTCCAGTCTATTCTGAACACCTCACACCTCACAATAGTGTTTTTATGTCCAAAAGGTTGCACCGAGGTAGCTGGATGACTATGCTAAGCGACACGAGTGAGCGGCACAAACACGTGGCCCATCTAGGAGTGACACTGCAGTGGCAGGCAGATGGCAGTTTGAAAAACTAGGCCGAAAAAAAAGAGGTGCAAGATGGAATTGTCCTTGGGCCCTCCCACCCACCCTTATGTTGTATAAACAGGACATGCACACTTTAACAAACCAATCATTTCAGCGCCAGGGTCTGCCACACGACTGTGGATGAAATTATTGGTTCGTTTGGGCCCCCACAAAACAAGCTGGCAATTAATCTGTCCCTGCACAAACTGGCTCTACGGAGGCAAGATGTCGTCCTCATCCTCCTCATTCACCGATTCCTCACCCTCTTCAGTGTTGTGTACATCCTCATCCTCACAGAGTATTAATTCGTCCCCATGCTGCTTTGAGGATGCAGGTGCGGCTACAGCCCACACAATTCACAAAGACAGAAAAAAAAGAAGAATTTTTTTATTGTTTGTGGAGCGCACTTTGAGGGTTACACCACCCTTTAACAGACAGATGCACGCTTGTCGCTGCTGCTTTGAGGATGCAGGTGCGGCTACAGCCCACACAATTCACAAAGACAGAAAAAAAAGAAGAATTTTTTTATTGTTTGTGGAGCACACTTTGAGGGTTACACCACCCTTTAACAGACAGACGCACGCTTGTCGCTGCTGCTTTGAGGATGCAGGTGCGGCTACAGCCCACACAATTCACAAAGACAGAAAAAAAAGAAGAATTTTTTTATTGTTTGTGGAGCGCACTTTGAGGGTTACACCACTCTTTAACAGACAGACGCACGCTTGTCGCTGCTGCTTTGAGGACAGTATCATATGCAGTGACAGTAGACTTGTCAGAAATTGTTGGCACGTCCTTCAGTCCGGACCAGATGTCCAAACCGGCCCTTGACTTATGAGACAGGCGCACGCTTGGCGCTGCTACTGTGTTGATGCACGTGTGGCTACATCGCACACAAGTCACAAACACAGAAAAAAAAATGTTTTTTATTTTTTGGAGCACTTTGGGGGTTACACCACCCTTTAACAGACTTATGGGACACAGGCGCATGCTTGGTGCTGCTCCTTTGTTGATGCACGTGCAGCTACAGTGCACACAATTCACAAAGACAGAAAAAAAATAATTTTTTATTTTTTGTGGAGCGCACTTTCAGGGTTACACCACCCTTTAACAGACAGACGCACGCTTGTCGCTGCTGCTTTGAGGATACAGGTTCGGCTACTGCGCATACATTTCACACACAAACACAGAAAAAAGAAGATTATTTTATTTTGGTTGGAGCGCACTTTGGGGGTTACACCACCCTTTAACAGACAGAGGCACGCTTGTCGCTGCTGCTTTGAGGATGCAGGTCCGGCTACTGCGCATACATTTCACACACAAACAGAAAAAAAGAAGATTATTTTATTTTGGTTGGAGCGCACTTTGGGGGTTACACCACCCTTTAACAGACAGAGGCACGCTTGTCGCTGCTGCTTTGAGGATGCAGGTCCTGCTACTGCGCATACATTTCACACACAAACACAGAAAAAAAGATTATTTTATTTTGGTTGGAGCGCACTTTGGGGGTTACACCACCCTTTAACAGACAGACGCACACTTGTCGCTGCTACTTTGAGGATGCAGGTGGAATCTAGACGGGATTTGGAACCGGGGACACACTACCTCCATCAATTGTCTAAATCCCACTGCACTAATGGTGGATACCGGACGCACGTCTAACACCAACATAGCAGTCAAGGCCTCAGTTATACGTTTTGCGTCAATTGTTTAGTAAAAGTAGTGGTGTTCCTACTTCCTCTCTGGGATGATGAACAACTCCCAGCAGCAGCAACAGCACTAGGAGGAAATGGTTCTTGATCTTTCCCTATTTTATTTTTATAGGAGAAAGTTTGGTCTTCCATTTATGTTATATTGATATATACGTGCGGCTAAGGCGCACACAAACACAGAAAATATTTTTTTTATTTTTGTTGGCGACTAGTGCACTTTGTGGGTTACACCACCCTTTAAGAAATGAGCCAGCCGGCCCTTTACTTATGGGACACAGGCGCACGCTTGGCGCTGCTCCTTTGTTGATGCACGTGCAGCCACAGTGCACACAATTCACAAACAGAAAATATTTTTTTATTTTGTTTGGAGTGCCCTTTGGGGGTTACAGCACCCTTTAACGGACAAGCCAGCCGACCCTTTACTTATGGGACACAGGCACACGCTTGGCGCTGCTCCTTTGTTGATGCACGTGCAGCCACAGTGCACACAATTCACAAACACAGAAAATATTTTTTATTTTGTTTGGAGTGCCCTTTGGGGGTTACAGCACCCTTTAACGGACAAGCCAGCCAGCCCTTTACTTATGGGACACATGCGCACGCTTGGCGCTGCTCCTTTGTTGATGCATGTGCGGCTACTGCGCACACAATTCACAAACACAAAAAAATGCATATTTTTATTTTTTTTGGAGTGCACTTTGGTTGTTACAGCACCCTTTAACGGTCAAGCCAGCCAGCCCTTTACCTATGACACAGGCGCACGCTTGGCGCTACTTTGTTGATGCACGTGCGGCTACTGTGCACACAATTCACAAACACAAAAAAATATATATTTTTATTTTGTTTGGAGTGCCCTTTGGGGTTACAGCACCCTTTAATGGACAAGCCAGCCGGCCCTTTACTTATGAGACACAGGCGCACGCTTAGCGCTGCTCCTTTGTTGATGCACGTGCAGCCACAGTGCACACAATTCACAAACACAGAAAATATTTTTTTATTTTGTTTGGAGTGCACTTTGGGGGTTACAGCACCCTTTAACGGTCAAGCCAGCCTGCCCTTTACTTATGACACAGGCGCACGCTTGGCAGTACTTTGTTGATGCACGTGCTGCTACTGCGCACACAATTCACAAACACAAAAAAATATATATTTTTCTTTTTTTTGGAGTGCACTTTGGGAGTTTACAGCACCCTTTAACGGTCAAGCCAGCCGGCTCTTTACCTATGACACAGGCGCACGCTTGGCGCTACTTTGTTGATGCACGTGCGGCTACTGCGCATACAATTCACAAACACAAAAAAATATATTTTTTTATTTTGTTTGGAGTGCTCTTTGGGGGTTACAGCACCCTTTAACGTACAAGCCAGCCGGCCTTTTACTTATGGGACACAGGCGCACGCTTGGCACTACTTTGTTGATGCACGTGCTGCTACTGCGCACACAATTCACAAACACAGAATTTATTTTTTTTTTCTTGCACTTGGGGGGAGCACCCCTGATGGACAGAGCACCCCCTGGACAACACTACAGCACCCCTTTAGGACTGGGACACTGCACAGGACTTTGGAGTGGACACAGCCCCTATGGACAACTGACTGCACAACACAGTCCAGCCAGCCCCTATGGACTTTGGAGGAGTGGACACAGCCCCTATGGACAACAGCAGCACAGCACAACACAGCCAGCCCCTATGGACTTTGGAGGAGTGGACACAGCCCCTATGGACAACAGCAGCACAGCACAACACAGCCAGCCCCTATGGACTTTGGAGGAGTGGACACAGCCCCTATGGACAACAGCAGCACAACACTACACTACACAGCCCAGCCAGCCCTAACTCCCACCCTCCCTCTTCACTGTCCACAGCCGAGTGAGAAAATGGCGCCGACGCGGGTATCTTATACAGAATCCAAAACCCGCGAGACCCGGAAGGCGGGATGATGACATTTTGCCTCGATTTCAGATCCGAGTCAGGCGGGAAAAGTCGAGCCTGACTCTGATCGGCCTCGGATCGGGGGGGCTCGGGGGGGGGTTCGGATTTCAGAAATCCGAAACCGCTCACCCCTACTACATACCCTATATTTTATGCTTCTTTTCTTACATATAAATTTAACAATGTGTCCTGTGAGTAAAGAAAAGCTGTAGAGGGCAGGGGGCAATAATGGTGTCTTATACTGTGCCTGTATTTTCAGAACACTTTCAATAGCATTCCAGTTACAAATTGCAGCTGTGTATTGTTGCATGTCTTAGATTATGGAGGTTTAGGTATTAACCAAAAATTAGGGGGCGAACAGAGAAAAGAAACATTCTCTGGCATGAGGATAGCATAAAGCATTTCCATTAAGCATTTTTCGGCCAGTTTCAAACTGTTAATTATTAATGCTAACAATCAATATGACATTTTTGTTAAGTGATGTAAATGGAATAGGTTCTGTTGTTTTATAAACTTTATGGCAGCTTTTGAAATGCACTCAAACTGCTAGACGAGTATGTATGTTTTAAAAATAAACACAATGCTGACTTGTCCGGAGACCTGATGTTGCTTTGACCGTCTGAGTATTAAAAATATATATAAAGAACAATATACTTTCTACAGGAATCATTTGGTTAGCTTACTATCAATCTGCTTTTATGGCGGTAGCCTAACTAGTTTGACTAATCTATATAATTTGCTGTTTCAGATGTGCATATACATTTTGCAATACAAAGACGTTAATTTACAATGTCCAAGTACAGATCATGTGTATAAATAGGTGGCTACAGGGCATTCACACTGTGACTCAGCATCAAATTTCCATGGGTGTGTGAACTGAATTATGGCCTATTCAGATGTGAGTGTACGCAAAGATTAGATGGATCTCTTGCACCCATATAATAATAATAATTATTTTATTTATATAGCGTTTTTCTCCAGCAGGACTCAAAGTCACTGCTCTAGCATGAAACGCATAGCACAGAGGTCTAGTATTACTGCAATCAGAAAACAAACTGAAAAGCAATGAACATAATGAACATAACGGGGACAATTAAATGAATGCAGGGTTTGTGCAGCCATTTTGGGTAAGAAATTCCACAGGTTACATAACTTACACAAATGGTACCAGGCGAGGCAGCCATAGTTTTCTCATGGACAACTTTATGTGGCCTTTTTGCATGTCAAGTCAAAATTAAATCTTTTCATGTTGAAGTCAGAAGGAAAAACGACTAACAAGACCTCGGCTAAAAAAGACTATCACCGTAAATTCAACATTGTTCCCATGTGTAAACTGGGTGGGTCGCTAGTATATTACAAATAACACTCTCACCTTTCCTTGAATAAAAAAGGAATTAGCACTCACTTGATAGTGCAGGTATATTGTGTTTGTTTCAGTGATGTAACAACATAAGTCCAGTCTACCCATTAGGTGATTGAAACAGTTGTTGGGTGGACTGGACATATGTTGTCACACCACTGAAAACAAACAAACACCTTAAACCTGTACTATCAAGTGAGTGCTTATCCCTAATTACATTTGTAAGGGTAAAACTGAATGTTTCTTATCCAATTTATCAGGTGATTTGGCCAGCATGCAGTTTCGGGGTTTGCAAACCGCCACAGTTCACATGCGGTTTGAGTTTGCAGCTTCCAAGCAGCAGGATAGTAAATCTTGCATTTTCGTTCTGAAAACCGTGTCCCTCTGATGTGTGGTGGTTTGCTAACTATACACAATACCGTACTTTAGTAAATCTTCTCCTTAATCTCATGACGGTACTAATATAACTTGGAAAAGATTTAAACAATTTTGAGGGTGGTCCAAAAGAAATAGAAAGTAGCATGTACATCTCCATATGGGCCTGCAATCTCACAATATGCCAAGGGAAAAAAAATTGTTTTACAGTAACACAGTAACAGTGAAATCATTGTATTATTGGGACAACTTTTTTTTTTAATTCTTGCGTAAGGAAGGTTTGGAGCCAGTATTGGTAACGTAAAGGAGGATTTTATGAATCTTTACAGATTTTAGACTATAAGAATAGATGTCATTGTTGCTCTGCATTTTGTCTGCTATTAAATGAAATTGTCTAAATCCAAACCCACACTCTCCCTCTGCAGTAAAAAAGACAATTTAATTTAGTCCAGATCTTAGGACTTATCCAATAAGCATTGGATATTTGTAACAATGTATTTTTTGTACACTTTAGGTGTGCCAGAAGACAGGGCGTTTCTGTTACTTGATGCACACTATATTAAATGAGACAAACCCATCCCCAGTAGTATTCATTCAATTAGGCTCACTGTAGATTGGCTGATGTAGATGTCAATACTAGGAGGTGTTACTGCCTGATACTATCTATGCTGGCTCTGGGTACAGACAAATGGTAAAAAATATTTTGTTTTGACATAAGATATTGTTGCCTATATAACTCTTAAATAAAGGTAGAAACATATTTTACAGGTTGTTAAAGGGCTGAACTGTAGATGCACTTAAATTATTTATACAGTATACAAATTGGGATACAGTATGCACTCATCCTAATCATAATGTTAAATAATATTTAAATATATCAGATTTTGAAATGTTTATGAGGCCAACAAACATGCAACTAGTCCTCCATGATCTGTTTAAAAACAGAACGTCTCTCTTTACCAAAATAACTGTATAAGCATTATCATTGCCTATTTATTATTAAAGTGATGATTTGATGCGAGGAACTGCAATAAAAGCTGGTCACTACTCCTGTATGCATTTCCTATAAGGATATATGTGAAGTGGAAAAACAACATGGATGTGACTACATATTACAGAGATTGATCAAATCTGTATGGCCTTCAAAATAAAAATCTTAAAATATTCCATGATAAAGGGCCGAATTCAATCACGGGCTTGTTGATCATTCTATTCAGTTAAGGGCTGCACTTAACGCGTATTTATGTTGGCGCCTGAGCGAGGCCCTTGTCTCTGATGACGCAAACGTGTTAACCCATAGCTCTGGGTACTTATCCTGGAAGCTATGGGTTAAGGATCGTTAGCCGCAATTTTGCTGCTCAAGGAAAAGGGGTTGTAATAGGTCTGGGCATAAGAGCCTGAGGCTACCATCCTTTTTCTCATGAAGATAAATTACCGCGTCTACTTGAATCCAGCCCTTAAAATACTAAAGCCCAATGTTGGTATATACTCTTAATACAGATATCGGCATTCCAGACTCGGACAGGGCCTAATATACAGAAGTTGTGTTAATAACGTAGCACTTAAATATAAACACATTTAAATATATAAAAATTGACAATAATGATCCTCAAAAAGGATGGTTTCTAAAGTTACTGTAGTTAATGATTTATCTTCAAGATTTGAGAATATGACATTTAGGGGCATATCCAATTATGGGGTTTTCCCACAGGTGCTAGATTTTTGGCATTCAGTTGGGTGAAGGGTTTTGATTTTTTTATTTGAGCACTTCCAGGGGAGGTCCAATTTTTTCTAACATCAATATCTTAAGGAAAAAATGATCAGCACTCACTCTGGAATCGTTTGGACCCCCACTTAATTACTAATTAAGCAATTGGAAGTTTCCAATTTGCTTAATTAGTCCACAATTACTCACTTTCTGCAGCGCTGCCCTCCTCCTCCATTTCCCCAACTGAAGTCTTCTGCCTCCGTCTTCTCCAGCAGCATTGAGTGTGACCCCTGTCAGTGTGTGTTTGACCCCCTGCCAGTGTGTGTGTGTCCCCTGTGTGTGTGAGGGGTGTTGCCGGTGTCTGTCAGTGTGTAAAGGGTGCTGCCAGTGTATGTCAAAGTGTGAGGGGTGCTTCTGGTGTCTGTCAGTGTGTGAGGGGTGCTGCTGGTGTCTGTCAGTGTGTGAGGAGTGCTACTGGTATCTGTCAGTGTGTGAGCAGTGCTGCTGGTGTGTGTCAGTGTGTGAGGGGTGCTGCTGGTATCTGTCAGTGTGTTAGGAGTGCTGCTGGTATCTGTCAGTGTGTGAGGGGTGCTGCTGGTATCTGTCAGTGTGTGAGGGGTGCTGCTGGTATCTGTCAGTGTGTGAGGGGTGCTGCTGGTGTCTGTCAGTGTGTGAGGGGTGCTGCTGGTGTCTGTCAGTGTGTGAGGGGTGCTGCTGGTATCTCAGTGTGTGAGGGGTGCTGCTGGTGTCTGTCAATGTGTGAGGAGTGCTGCTGGTGTCTGTCAGTGTGTGAGGGGTGCTGCTGGTATTTGTCAGTGTGTGAGGGGTGCTGCTGGTATCTGTCAGTGTGTGAGGGGTGCTGCTGGTATCTGTCAGTGTGTGAGGGGTGCTGCTGGTGTCTGTCAGTGTGTGAGGGGTGCTGCTGGTGTCTGTCAGTGTGTGAGGAGTGCTGCTGGTGTCTGTCAGTGTGTGAGGGGTGCTGCTGGTGTCTGTCAGTGTGTGAGGGGTGCTGCTGGTGTCTGTCAATGTGTGAGGAGTGCTGCTGGTGTCTGTTAGTGTGTGAGGGGTGCTGCTGGTGTCTGTCAATGTGTGAGGAGTGCTGCTGGTGTCTGCCAGTGTGTGAGGGGTGCTGTCGTTGTTTGTCAGTGTGTGAGGGGTGCTGCTGGTGTCTGTCAGTGTGTGAGTGGTGCTGCTGGTGTCTGTCAGTGTGTGAGGAGTGATGCTGGTGTCTGTCAGTGTGTGAGGGGTGCTGCTGGTATCTGTCAGTGTGTGAGGGGTGCTGCCGGTGTCTGTCAGTGTGTGAGGAGTGCTGCTGGTGTCTGTCAGTGTGTGAGAGGTGCTGCTAGTGTCTGTCAGTGTGTGAGGGGTGCTGCTGGTGTCAGTGTGTGAGTGGTGCTGCTGGTGTCTGTCAGTGTGTGAGTGGTGCTGCCGGTGTCTGTCAGTGTGTGAGGGGTGCTGCCGGTGTTTGTCAGTGTGTGGGGGGTGCTGCTGGTATCTGTCAGTGTGTGAGGGGTGCTACCGGTGTCTGTCAGTGTGTGAGGGGTGCTGCCGGTGTCTATCAGTGTGTGTGGGGTGCTGCTGGTGTCTGTCAGTGTGTGTGAGGGGTGCTGCGGGTATCTGTCAGTGTGTGAGGGGTGCTGCCGGTGTCTGTCAATGTTTGAGGGGTGCTGCTGGTGTCTGTCAGTGTGTGAGGGGTGCTGCCGTTGTCTGTGAGGAGTGTCAATATGTATGTTCTGTGTGAGACCCTTGTCAGTAGTGTGTGTGTATCTTTTGCGTGTGGGCAGTGTGTGAAGCTGTAGCGGCTCCAGAGTTGGGACTGCAGCGAAGTCCAAAGTTCAAATAGGGGAACCATATCAACTGCCAGTGAGTGCCTTGGGACACTAGCAGGGATGCCTCAAGTTGGTGGTCCAGCACCAAATCAAATTATTTCTGGTCAATAAATATAAATATATGTACAAACAGAAGTGCAGACCTGTCCACAACTACATAACTGAACCTAAGGATGACAAGTAAGCACAATTTACTTCACTTTACTAGATTTTTTTTCAGAATTTCTGAAAAGCAAACTTAAACTTAGGGGTGCCATGAAAACAATGCTGATACTCTAGAGCACCGTGATTTAGAAAAGTTTGGGAATCACAGGGCTATGCTGTACTTCTAGTGCTGAGTTTAATAATGCTGGCCCCAATGCAGAAGTCTCAGTGTTTCTTTATAAATACTGTAGTTTCATTGCTGCATTGAAATAACATGAGACAACCAACACATTTAATAACATGCCACCATTATTTATGTTTTAGTCTGTCTTGTGTGCTATTAGTAATGGGATGTAGTTTGTAGTTACCATCTGGCAGTCGGGATTCCGGTGCCAGATTCCCACCCACGGCATCCCAACGGTATGTATTAGGGTTAGGGGGAGGGTTAGGTTTAGGGTTATGGATTGTTTGAGGAAGGAGGGCCCCAAACGTGGTGCCTTGCTTAGGGCCCCATGAGGTCTAAATCCGCCTCTGGATATATAATACATATCATATAGTGTATATGCCCAATCTGTCATTCTCTGTCATTGTTCATCGCATTGTCCCATCTGCTGCTGCTGCACGTCTGATGGGAAGATGTACATCATCTAGTATAGATGCACAATCGCATGACCACAAGATAAATTGGTCCAATCTCTCCTGTGAAGACGTCACCTGAACTGCCAATGATCTACACAATGATTGCATAGTGTGTTTAGGAGGAAATATGAATTGGATACATTCCTCCGACATGATATATTGTGCCGTCATTCTGAAGATTGCATAGTGTGTACGCTCTATATTGTTTGTTCTGGGACTGGAATTGGGATGACAGGTGCATCGTTTGTTATATCGTATAGTGTGTATCCAGCTTTAGTCCCATGCATTCTGTCGTAGCTGTAGCAAAGTAACCAAACTGCTGAAATATAGGATATACAGAATATAGTGTAACAATATAGTTTACCCCCTGTGTAAGTGGGGCCATTGGAAATGGACCAATCACTGTATTATAATAAAAGAACTCGCAATAGAATTTGCGCTTTCAGATATCAGGTTTAGTTCTAAGCAAATACTTACTGTATAACCTCTTACATGGTCTCAACAAAAAGCCCTTCACGCATTACTTATGTGAGGAAGATCCAGCATGTATTTATCTGCCCGAGCATAATTGGTTATTACTGGCATGTAAAAAATTAACTGAAGTGTAATGATCCTTAAATGCTATGTATCCATTACCAAGTACTATTGTGTTGTGGAAAACCTTGTTTGTTTTTTCATATGCACAGTTGCCATAGAAAAGGGAAAGGTGGCTGGTTGCTATAACAGGAGAAATCACATTGCTGAGAATCCATTGTGTTTTAGTTGTACTCTAATGATTGTTTCTTGTGAATTGTGTTATTAGCAATGAATTCAATATTACATCCCTTGTTAGAGAATAATTATGGTGTAAAACTACTGTAGGTATGGGGATATTCATGTAATATATGCCATATAGAGTTGCTGTGTTTGTGACTGTAATCTCTTTAAAAATATAATTAAAATAAACTCCATACTGCATCAAACTAGCAGTTTTATAACATTATAATGACAATATGTAGGCCTCATACCCACTAACATCAAATTTGTCAATTATATTAGCATTATTATTGGTAATACAATGCAAAAAAGCATCTGAAAATAGAACCCATTGGTTTCAATAACCACATACCCATTTATGCTATTACTTGCATTCGAAATTATGGCTGTACTCTGATTTTTTTGTGTGTAAAGAGAGAGAGAGAAACAAAAGTTTGGTGTATATAATTACTGTCCACTACAATGTAAAGTGTCTAATGTAGTTTAAAAATAAAATACTGAAGTGAATATCCATGGCATCGCCATCTGGTGGTCATACTGCTTTTTATTTTTCTATATACTATATATTTTTTTTTATATCACTATCTTTGCACCTTTGGACAATATTTTCTATAATCCTCCCTAATCATCAGCTTAGACGCATCATTGGTTCTTAGTGTAACTGGGCACTGGTTATGTTTCTATTAATGAATACAATAAAACATTAAAATACTGATGGCAACGAATTTTAGACCTGATAAGCAGTGCTCTAGCAAGCACTACTGTGTTATACCATGTGGATAAACTAATCACTATTCTAACGTGATCTCTAGTAGATGGTGTAAGAGTGACTAAATAGGGGAGCCACATCTGAAAAATGTCTCCGCTCCGGATTCTACATCAATGGAGCATTCAGTCCAGTCCATCTGGTATAAATAGGCTAAACAGGGTAGCATGAGGGAGATTGAAATAGGGTCAGAATGTATCCACTGAGATAAAATTGTTTTCTTAGAAGCTGCTGCTATGTGAGACAACAGTAATTTAACTCCCTTAGAAACCTGAGGCGTATCCAATGGAGTACATTGGTCCCAAAACGCCCAGCACATATGGACTCTGAAAAGTATACCTAACTCTTGATTAATGTAATTTTGAACATCCATCCAAAAAGTCTGCACCACTGAACATGTCCATATACAATGTATGATATCAGCGTCAGTGGCAGAACACTTAAAACAATTAGAATTATCAGAGACTCCAGTGAGAAACCTAAGTCTAGGCGTATAATAAGCCCTATGTAACAATTTATAATGCAGTTCTGCATAAGATGATGGATATAAACATTCTTATTAAAAAATACAATTAAAGGACTAAAATATCATACTTGGCAACTATTCCTCATTGTCAGGGAGAGTCCATGAAATAGTAGCAATCTCCCTGTCTCCCTGAAGAGTCTAGCAATCTCCCTGATTGCGCCAAACCCCCATTATGAAGCTGTTAAATTAAAAAAAAAACCCAGAGATTAATACATTCAAATTGTATAATTAGTATAATTTCCCTGCATTGGTTATAAGGCACAATGATCCCTATGGCTACATACATTTTTTTCAGAAAGTATCAGTGTGTTTTCGTCAACCAGTAGATCTTACTAACTGCTTTGGGGCTCATTTACATTTGGATGTAAGTCAGTTTTATGACACACCTCTCATGTGTAGCATTACACGCCCACTTGCGCTCATAGGTGTTACTTTTACAATCTCCCTGAAATGCTTTTTCAAAAGTAGGCAAATATATAAAATCCAGACAGGCATGGAGTAGGATGTGAGTCGAATAGCTCTCCATCCTGAATATCCTATTTATCCATCCCGTGGCTACTCAGAGTCTCCATCTTACCATTTCCATTGTTGGAATTCCTGCTGCTTCCCTGAAGGTGCTTCTGCCGGGCTCCAAATCTCTGTTGTCCCCTCCTGTGCCTCCATGCTGTGTTGAGGCCTGTATTGTCTTCAGACCGCAATTACTGTGACCTCCTGCTTGCTGCCCTGCGGTTTTGCGGGACTCTTCTTGCAAATGGCGGTTCCTGGCTCTGGTGCCTCTTCGATGCCTGCTGTCCACTGGTGGCTGCTCCTGCATTAGGCCCTGCAACACTGATTGTTTTGCTGTCCTCCACGGCCCTTCTCCATTTTGGAAGTTTGTTGCTGGTCCCTGTTTAGATCCTGTTGACGCTGCTTTGGTCACTCATTGCCCCTGAGTTTTGAGGTACTGGACTTCTGTTTCTGCCTCCCCCATTTTAAACGCGGGTGTCTGTTTCTGTCTGCCTTCGGCAGTTGCACCTGCAGCAAGACTGCTGTTTCTCCTAGCTGCTCCTGAGGTGCTGGCTTTGCTTCAACATCCTTGTTTGCTGCTCCAGTATTTCTACTACAAGTTGAGTCTCTCATATCCAAATATTCCGAAATACGGAATATTCCGAAATACAGAATTTTTTTACATGACGGAGATAATGAGACCTTTGATTTTTGATGGTTCAATGTACACAAACTTTGTCTAAGGCACAAATTATTCAAAATATTGTATAAAATGACCTGCAGGCTGTGTGTATAAGGTGTATATGAAACATAAATGAATTTCCTGTATGTACACAAACTTTGTTTGAGCCACAAAATTATTGAATATATTGTATAAAATTACCTAAAGGCTGTGTGTATAAGGTGTATATGAAACATAAATGCATTCTGTGTGTTTATTTGGGTCCTATTCCCAAGATATATCATTATGGTATGCAATTATACCAAAATACGGAATATTCCATTATCCAAAATACCCCTGGTCCCAAGCATTTTGGATATGAGAGACTCAACCATATATTGTTTAGTGCTACCATGTAGAATTTTCTTCTGCTGACTTGCTCCCTTACACGATCCTATTTCAGTTGATGCCCCGACTCCCTTTTACCCTAGTCTCCTGTTCAGTACTACCCTCCGGACTGTTTAGTTGCTGATACTTACCTACTGTTTCGGTCTTCTCCTGCTTTCACTGTACCTTCTATGCGTACCATGGAGAGACTCCTTCAGGCCATTACTGACTCGAGAGTAGCAGCTCAGGTGGTGGGGTTGCATGCTGAATTATCTTTTTTACTTTAAGTTCTGCCTCAAAAGCAGGTTTTAATTGAAACTGAGAGTTCTGCTTCCACCTTTGCAGACCATAGCACTCCTGTTATTGCCCAGTTGCCTTGGAATCCCTAAGGGTGAAGTACCCGGAAGACTTTGCTGTCATTGAAAGATGCTCTGTTATAAGCTCATTTTCTTCTCAGCTTGCTGTTGAACCGACTTACTGTCGACAAGCAGCCCTCTGTAAAAAAAATTCTTGCAAAAATTCTCCATTATGTGGATCCTGATATTGCTTTTTGCCTTTACGGGATTGGCGGCTTTTTGGAGTTTGGTGGTCGGGGGTTTTCCAGAATTTCTCTACGGGCGCCCAGTTGGCTTAGACATGGAACAACTCAACTCTGGAGTGAAATAACCCTGCTTGAATGATTCATGTGAAATTGCTATTCTATACCCTGTTTTGTTTTTTGTGCATTTTACTTATTATCTTTATTTGTTTTTATTTAGTGTTTTATAATTGCTCTTTTCTTTATATTTTTGGATTTTTTTACTTTGTTTGAAAGTTTTCATACTGTCTTATCCTGTATACAGATTTTTTCTCCATTAGTACTTAATTGTCTACAATGTTCCTCTTTTAGGTTTTCTTCGTGATCTTACCTAGTTTAGGTTTTATATTTGGGTTTACTATTTTGTTTATCATTTTTGAGAGTCTCATGTTGCCCCTTTGATCCTCGGCCGGATCCACCATGACCTTAGGCTACACGGGAATAGTTTCCCCCATGTTTTCATAGTGTAGAGTAGTCAAGGGACATTTTTAGGGGATCCAGGTATGCCTTATGGTCGGGTATGGTCATACAGGGTGGGGGGAAATGGGGAGTGCTGGTAATGACCGTATTCTGCTATGTTTTGGAGATAGTGGTTGTGTATATTTATTAGTGTCTCTGTATCGATCTGATATTTGCTTGCTTCACGCCAGCCTTCCATATTAGGGTGGCTCGGTTTGATTTTAGGTGCTGGAGTATGGCTTCATTGCCCTGATCCTCTCTTTAGAGCTAGGTTTATATTCTTCACAATGCTCCCCTTTATTCTCCTAGTTTTCTGTTGTGTGGGCCTGAATGGTGCCTTCAGGTACCCACTTCACTGCTATTACTATGATGGGGGCCTGAATGACACCTTCAAGTACCCACTTCATTCTTATTGCTACGGCGTGGGCTTGAATGGCGCCTTCAAGTACCCACTTCACTACTATTAGTATGGCGTGGGCTAGAATGGCGCCTTCAGGTAACTACTAATTACTATTGTTTTTTAATTAAATTAAATACTATATCATGATGTCTGTAATTTTTTATACTACAGGGTGTTTCACTCGCTATTGGCCCCAAAGTGTTTCTTATAACTGTTAAAGTAATTGACGTAATTTAGTGAAATATGACACAGACATACCTTGGAAAGAGGAGGAGGTCATAGCAAGTGTTGAAAGTGTTCGCCATTAGCATCCAGGTCAGCTGTTCACGATTGTGGGAAATGAGGGCCAGCTGTTCACCATCCTAGTCAGAAGCGTAGTTCAAAATTCAAATAGGAGAGCCACACCAACTGCCAGTGAGGATGGCAGTTGGTGTGGTTCCCCTATTTGAATTTTGGACTGTGCTGCAGCCCCACCTCTGGAGCAGCCACTGCTAGTCAGTAGGTATTCCTGCTTCTGATAGTGGTGTTGTGTACTGAGGCGTCCACATGCACCGTATCTGTGTGTTACGTGACGATATGAACCAGTACACAACGCATGACCTTATAACACTGGATTTCTTCCTATGAGGAATGTTAAAAGGGAAAGTGTACCACAACAAGCTACAGACTGTCATGGCTCTGAGAGAAATCATTTGTCACACTCTGATCAAATTGTGTGACTTGCCTTGCCATTTGCTGCAGGTCAGAATTTCTGCCTGATCTTTTTCGTGAACCATGCACTGACATCACCATCATGCGCTATGTCGGCTGCTAGCATTCTACCAGTGGGAGAGTTCCTGCCTCAGCTGACCTCAGCAGCTTATCAGGCTATCCCCTGTGAGAATTTCCACTGGTGCCAGAGCAAAGAGTACCTTCCTAGTGTTAGGTTCTATCCTGTGGCTCCTTTGTGCCGAAAACCATCACTGCTACCTGGCTCTATATCTACAGTTCCTGTGTTCTGATTGTGTGCTGCTGTATTCCAGCTCAGTGCAATCACCAGCTGCACTGATCAGAGGATTCCTGCAATCAGCCTCTGCAAACCTGTTCTTGACCCTGGCTTGTTTCTGACCTGCTTCTGTCTAATCCCTGGTACTGCATTTGGTTATCTGGTTCCGACCTTGGCTATCCTCTGCGACCTGCGCACGTCTGCTCCCTGGTACCTTGTTATCCATTTGGTTCTGACCCGGCCTGTTGACTACACTGAGAATCTTCTCCATTACAACCAGAGTACACCAGCACCTGTATAGGGGAACCTATTCTGAGGGCCGCGACCTGTGTGTCGGATGCAGCCAAGCCCATACCCTCTTGCGAGGGTCCCTGGTGAACACCGCCGGCACATTAGACTCCGTGCCTCAGAAATAGGTCACGCCATATATATATATATATAATTAATATATGCGGGATACGTTCAGACACAGAATCCCGGCACCAGAATCTCGACACCTGTCAGAATCCTGGCGACGGTTCCAGGAAGGTAAGTAGAGGGGTTAGGGTTAGGCACTAGGGATGGGTTAGGATTAGGCACTAAGGGGGGAGGTATAGGTTTAGGGTGCGGGGAGGGGGAGGTTAGGTTTAGGCACAATGGGGGGAGGTTAGGTTCAGGCATCGGGGAGGGAGGGTTAGGATATGGACAGCGGGATGGTTAGGATACCGACAGACAGGTGTCGGTATCCTAACCCTGTCGGGATGCCGGTGTCGGGATTTTGACCGCCGGCATTCCGTACCCATCTCATATATCCTTATCATATTCTTTTTGTGGGTGTAAATTTTTAAAATAAATATATATTCACAATTAAAAAAAGTGAAACCCTTAGTTCCAAGCATTCTGGAAACTAGTACAATAAAGTTACTTGTACTGTATTTAGGGGTCAGTGTAACTGCAGATATGTCTGTGAGGAGTCATCAGCAAGGACTGTGCTAGTGCAAAACAATGTTTATCAAATAAGTAAATACATTTAAAACAAAGTGCCCACCCACCACCACAGTTTTACCTGCACCAGGGCATGCTGCCACTTGTAATTCCCTCCAAGCTCTGAGTATACTGGCACTTGTAGTACGACAAATACTGGTATAATTACCCAAGTAGTTTATGGCTGCCTGGGACTGGGAGAACCACAGGAAAAAAAACACTGATTTTATTATTATAAGTTTAAACTAGCCCAACACACATCTGCAGGGGTGTTGGGAGCAGCTATAGCGCTTCAGGTCTCGTCTCATTTTTTTTCCAATTTTCCTATGGAATTCATACTTGTGCCGAACAAGCTAAGACTGAGTGACATTATGTCAGGGGGACCCCACACCGTGTGTTTCCTTGTTACAGTGCCCCTGACTACATGCCCTGTCATTTGCACCCTGACCCCACAAGGACCAAGTTCTTGTCATTATTATTTTATTTTCCATTTGCATTAAAAAATGGAAGAAATATTAGAATCTCCCTGGATGTAAGGGAATAGTAAATGAGGTGTTTGTTAATTCTATTGAATATATCATGTTGTCAGTTTTTTTTCCACACAGGTACCAGGGCATGTTGGTGCTTGTAGTGCAATGATCTATCAGCCATGTCTATTCTGGCACTTGTAGTGGGGGCGCACTTTTTTTTGTGGGTTCGATTTCTCTAACCCCACGCTGTGGCTTTGGATTTGAATCATCATTTGCATAATGATTCTTTTGAAGCATATTTCTTGATACATTTTAAACATATCTTTATGCAAACTTATTTATGTTTTTTCTTAATTGAATGTATCATATGATAAGTGCAACACAAAATGTAAATGAAAATACAAATTTGTTTTCCCAGCATACAGTATGTTACCTCCTGTATTTGAAACAAATGTATCCAACTAATAATTGCCAACTTTTCTCCAGGAGGCCCCAGAGGGAGATATCAAGGTGGAAGATGTAGGGCAATCGCATTGGCATTGTGCATCGGGGAGCAGGGACACTTTGGGCCGTATTCAATTAGAAGCGAAAAGTCAGTTTCCGCGATATTTTTTCGCAGATGATGTCATTTTAGCCGGCTTCAACTTATCCCCGTATTCAATTTGTCCAACTTTTTGCGCCTTGTAACTAGCGGAAAACATTTGCCAATGAATACCCATCAGAAAAAAACTGCGGCATTGGGGTTTTGGGGTGCAAAATTTCGGCAACCACCCTGCACCGTTTGAACACCCCCCATGACGCTAACTGCGTTAAAAAAAGCAAAAAACCCACAAAGGGCACCTAAAAAAAGGCACTTTGAAAAAGTTGGCGAAAAAAATCAAACTGGGGGTACAAAATCAAAAACTAGCGAAATAGCCTTTGGGGAGGTCTGCAAGTATGGGGGAGGTGTATTTTTTATTGCAGGTGATTGCTGAAGGTGCATTTTTGGCGCAGTTTTAATGCTTGACTTTAGCAACTTTAAAATATGCTTGCACCCATATTGATGTGCTGGAACTACTTATTTTCCCTCCAAAAAATGGCTAAATGCTATTCTTTACCACTGTCCCAAAGGCGCTAAATATCGCCTATTGAGACCATTCAAAGACCCCAAATACCTTCAGCAGGGCTAACCGGGGGCACACATAGTGAACCCCCATGTCAGAGCATCATTTGGTTGGATGTCGGGCTGATTTCCCCAAAAAGGACAGCACTTTTCACCTGTTTGCATTTCGCCGGGTCCCGTTTTCACCGATTTGGAATTGGATACAGGGATAAGTGGGGACTCACGTGATACTTTTTCGCACCCAAAACCTCCAATGACGGTGAAAAGTCTGGCCTCTAACTTTTCGCTTCTAATTGAATATGGCCCATTGTTGTAATTCATTGCAAATTTCATCATCAAACCCCTGGACTGCTCATTTCACTAGGGCCGTGGGCGGGATTCTGCCGGGAGAGCACGCTGAAATTCAAAAGTCTAAATTCCAGGAGTATGGTCGTTGAGACATCAATGGGGCCCGGGTGCTGAGGAGGGAGTGGTCAAATCCAAGCGGTGTGGCCATGCACCCTCCAAAGAAAATAATGTAAAATACTATGTGTAGCAGCTGGCCGCCCGGGTCCCTCCAATAGGCCCGTGCCTGGGTAATTATTACCTCCCCTCTCTGCTCCGTTGTCCAAGAGAGCTGGAAAAGTTTGTCTCAACTCTAAATGAACATCATTTTGTTGAACTGCAATATTTAAACACTGACAACTCAGAGGTCTGCTGATCCAATAAATGGAGAGAAGCCTAAAATGAACAGGAGAAAACATTTTGTGCCTGATTCACTGGTGGCCACCACTATTGCGTCTGTTGCCATAGTCATGCCTGCAACTTTATGCACATGCTAGTATCAGCCTTTCCCCTGGTGTACAAGCCTAAATCTAAATCTGAAGTTGCCAGAGATGACCTGTCAGGACTGCGACTATTTCAGTATATAAAGATAGACTACTTTTGCCAAAGTTCCATTGTGGTCGTTGGAGGAGCTATCCTGCTTGCTGGCATGCTTCTCATTCAGGGGATAGAGTGTTAAAGTGATCATCTATTTCCCAGGTGTCGTCAGGTTGTGGGATTCCTAGATTGCTCATTATTTCATACCTGATTCCATTTGGGTCACATGTTCTGAAACTTCCTATGGATCACAGACCTTTAGTATAAAGCCTGTTACTAACTGTGTCTCAGTGTCTGTGCAACGTTGCTTTCAGGTCTTTTCTTGGACTCCTGCCAGATCCCCTCTGTGCCTGTGGATTGCTGTGGACTTTGTTATATTCCAGATTAACTTCTGATGCCAGTTATCCGCTGCACTACAGAGCCCAGCATTCCTATTTTCTAAGTATTGCAGTGTCATCTCGGCATCACGGGGCTCAACCCCGCTCCGTACTCTAGCCACACCACAGGGCTCAACCCTGCTACAATCTTCTCCGCATTACATGGCTCAACCCCACTCCAAACCCTAGCCACACTACAGGGCTCAACCCCACTACAATCTTCTCCGCATCACGGGGCTCAACCCTGCTGCAATCTTCTCCGCATCTCAGGGCTCAACCCCGCTACAATCTTCTCCGCATCCCAGGGCTCAACCCCGCTACAATCTTCTCTGCATCACGTGGCTCAACCCAGCTCTGAACTCTAGCCACGCTGCAGGGCTCAACCCTGTCCTTGAATCTCATTGTCTTACAGGGCTTAACCCTGCTCCAACTTCACTACTCCACAAGGCTCTCATTGCACCACAGGGCATGGCCCTATCCCGGAACTATACTTTTCTGCAGGGTCCGCTCTGCTCCGGGTTTCCATTACTACAGGGTTCTACCCTGGCAAAGGTCCTTAATGTCATCCTGAGGTGTTAGCCTTATACTGGACTGTGGGTTCTATGCCACGTTAGTTCTTATATGTTAAAGACTGCATATATATATTTGGGGATTCTCTCCTATACTTATTATTGCATATATGGATCTCTGTGCTGTTTGAGACTTTATATGAGACCTTGCTGATTATAATTGTTTTGTGAATAAATTCTATTTTACCCTTATCCTGTGCTACTGAGTTTCATGGAAAGGTCATTCCTAAGACCACCCCAGTTTATTGTGCCTAGTAGGCCTGCCTCCCTCCAGGAGTCTCAAGTGTCGGCAGCCATGACACGCCCACTTTGAGCATCTATACACACTGTAATACTGTTGTTGTGTCTTTAGACGTCATCATCGGTCGCATCATCGAAACTTATACCAGCCCTATAGCAGGGGCAGTTTCTGTCTGACTATGGCCTCCTATGTCTGCAGCTGTGCATCTGTGTCCGCACCTGCTTTCCTGGGTATGCCCGCAACACTCCTATAACATGCCCACTGAACGGACCATTTTTGCATGCATTACTAGCCACCTCTCACCCAGGAACGCTCAAACTATTCCACAACTTTACTGATATCGTGCGTATCAAGTGCAACTGTGTCTTTGTGCATACACACCAAGGGATGTATGCGCTGTAGGAGGTTTTAGGAATCTTTGCGCATGCGCAGTAGCAAAAATGTTGCTCAACTCTGTGAACATCAGCATTGCGTCCATCTCTGAATCACCATTATAAGAAGGGTCCATTTACAAGAAGTCTGTAATATACATTCAGTCTGGCGGCAAAAAAGACCCATCTTTTCAGGTTTAAAACAATAATAAGAACACTTTTATCCCGGCCGATGGTTGCCCTTTTGGGTCAGCAATTGCATCACAAACCTAAATAGTGGGTGTCTATATAAACATGTTATTTCTAAATTAATTTAACATTGTTACAAATTATTTCTTATGGAGTACATTGTAAATTAGCTAAATTAGCTATATCTATATAATTATCTATACTATATGTAATTGTCATTTAACAATCTGCCATTTATTATTAATGACAATTCTAAGAATAATAATAATAACAATACAATCATGAGGGATTTTTTATTATTACAAACCGTTTGCAAACCAGCTAAGGCTATAGTTTGGATTATATAATTTTATTGGATATTGAAACAGTTATACAGCATATACATAAACTTGAGTTTTTCCATTGTTCTTTATAAACAAAACACTTCTCTGTTTACCCTCTGTAAATGTTCTGGCAGCATTCATGCCTAATTACATTGTGGCTGGTCAACCACATCTTGGCAGTGTCTGACAGTGTAACTCAGCGCTGAGATAATGTATTTGTAGTGTGCATGTATTTCCATTGTTTGGGACTTATTATGCTTTTTTTTTTTATCTACATCTGTGTTTTTTTTTTTAATGTGAAATTAGTTGTTAAGCTTTGATGTCGTCATAACAAAAAAATAGCAAGATGTGAACAAAATAATAGAAAGCACTAATCACTTCTATAAATAAAGGACATGTATGTATGTATTTAAAATGTCCAATATGAATTGATCTAATCGTTTGTGTGTTAGGGCGAGATGCATTAATGATCACATTTATAATGCAATCATTAGTAGACATCATCGCCTCCTTACCTGAGGAATCTGCCAGTATACACCATCTTCTTGTTTCCGGGACAGCTCCACAATACCCTGATGTCAGCGATATCTTCACTTCTGGGTTTATAACCTGGGTAAAGTAATGCGCATACGTGGCCATCGGGCTCTACATGCGCTAATGGCCAGTATCGGGAAAGGATTCTACGGATCCCTCTCCTGGCTACTTTGCGAAAAGATGACCATAGGCTTCTATAGGCAACACCATCTATAGATGGCGTTGTCTGTTGGGTACAAGCTCTGGAAAGTTACACTTTACGGAGCTTGGTGCAAACCGGCACATCACAGGCAGATAGCAATCTATGGGGACAGCAGCGCCGGTAGGCTGCAGCGGATAGCAGACAATTTTATACATATTGAGAATGCAGGAAACCTCTGAAAACTGCAGTTTTCTGAGGTTTGACCACATTTTTGAAGTTAGTGCATCCCACCCTTAAAAACACAAACACAAACACTCACTTTTGTAGCTTTTCATTCATTTTCATTTTAGATATAATTATTTTGTGTTTGAGCCTGTTATATTTTTTGCCTTTTCATTGATCTGTGTGCACGCAGCTTTGAAATTAGATTTAGAACATTGGAACATTACAACGTGTACAGTATATCACCAGACCAACCTGTAGCCAATCAGAGCATTTGAATGTTCATAGTATTAACTCAACTTTTAGGCAAGTGCACCATTAGAATAGTATAACAGAGGAACAGTTTGCTGTAGTATAAACCATAACAATAAAGAGTTTGCAATCTATTTGTTAAACAACTGAGATGCAGAACCTGTCTACTCCTCCTCATTTACAAAATTTCCATTAAGAGGCAATTGTGGAGATAGGTATATTATAAATAACTGCTAGGTAGGCATGTGCATAGATCACAATGCTTTCGTTCCGGGCAAAATGTATTCTTTAAGGATTTGGACATTTGTACAAGGATTATGAACATTTCTTAAATAAGTCTATTCTATTATGTGTGAATATATCAATTAGTCTACAATCTTCCAAAGCTTTGCTTTTGTCTGTGTTTACAGGGAGTATTGGCTTTGGTCTGCAGAGCAAGTCACAAGGCAAAGGCAGCTGCAACAATCTCATGGTCACCAGCAGTCCTATGATGGTCCAGAGACTGGGCCCCATATCCCCTCCTGCAAACCAGGCTGCGACAGCGTGCAATCAGATGAGCCCCTGCTTACAGAGAACTCTAAATCTCCAGCACTTAGCAATACCTCCATCTGATACCAGGTCTTTATTACACTATTTATTTATTTTTTTATGGTTACTATATAATCTTATAGCCATGGTTTCCAACCCTTCTCATACTATGACAAACCTGACTCACATTTTATTTTTTCATGACACTTGAATTAAATTCTAATCTTGAATTCAACGGAAACTGTGAAAAGTAAAAGAAAAAAAAAACCCACACAATTGCAAACCGTATCTATTTCTTGTCACTTTCAATCTGAATATGTTCCACATATAATTTCTCTTGCATACCTTTAACATTTGATTGTTAGTGCTTTTCTTTTATTTACCCCCGCTTCCACTCCTTGCCCCTTGCCTCCACCTTTTTACTCCTCACCCTGTCTCTCCCCGTCTCCTTCTCTATCCCCCCCCTACTGTAAAGTCCATGCTGTAAAAATAACAAATGTGTAATTTATGTAGGTGTAGCAAAACATACCCATATACTGTGTGCTACAATTGTGCACTAAATATGTTGACTCACAAACAATCCCAACCCCTAATACTGATCCTGCCGGTATCGGTATGGTCACTACTGAGCATGTTTGTTAAGGCAGTCTGTGCATGCTGTCATGCTGTCATTTTCTAACATGCAAACTAATTCACTCAGCCTGTCTTCCTGAACTGTGTGTTCCTGACTTTAGCCCTCTTCAATTCACTAAAGAGTTGCTGTATACTGTACATTATTACTACACATTAATGGGCCAAGTACAAGCCATACATCATTTTCATATATTTAGAGAACATACTGTCGGACTGTCCTGGTCTTTGGTACATGAAATGTTTAGCTTGGAATGTTCATTTGTTTGGAATGCAGTTTCCTGATATTTACATTTAGCATCCGGCATTACAGTTATTGTTTTTCTGCATTTTACATTTGTATGTTGTTCTTTTGAGTACACTAGATTTCAGGATATCAACATATTCAGTTAATAAAATGGTCTAATATACTGCATATTGTAAATTATAATTGTATGTTGTTCAGTGAAGTCTAGTTTATTGCCGAATACTGCTTGTGTTTACTCAAACCCAGTGCTAAATTTCTCCTTTGATTAGTAGGGCATTTGTGCTCAGTTGTAGCATGTCTCAATCAGACTTACTTTAAGTTTAGAATTAGTGTAGATACAGCCGTGTATTATAAGCCAGGGGCAGAAGTATGGGAGACAATGGAGGCACCTGCCGCCGGGCGCCAGCACTGAAGGGGCACCTCCTCCATCGGGCACAATATATTCACCCCATTTAGGGCTGTAAATATGGGGGATAGGAGGGCACTAAATTATAACTTGCCTCTGGGCATCTGGGATGAACTTACGCCTCTGTTATAAGCACTAAGTGGCCTATGTATCAAAGCTTGATGAGAGATAAATTGCGAGAGAAAATGTATTAACCAATCAGCTCCTGTAATTTTTCAAACACAGCCTATAAAATGTAAGTTAGAAGCTGATTGGTTGGTGATTTATATCTCAATTTTATCTCTCTCCCACCTTTGATATATAGGGGCCCAAGTGTATTATAACTAGGGGTGTGCATCGGCCACTTTTCGTGTTTTCTGTTTTGGTTTTGGATCTGGATCTTTCTTCGTGTTTTGGATCTGGATTGTTTTGCCAAAACCACCCTTCCGTGTTTTGGGTTCTGGGTTTTGTGTTTTGGATCTGGATTTTTTCTTAAAAAATAAAAGAACCTGCTAAAATCACATAAAATGGGCCTTTTTTTGTTCCTACGCTATTAATAACTCCAATAACATTAATTTCCACTCATTTCCAGTCTATTCTGAACACCTCACACCTCACAATATTGTTTTTAGGCCAAATGGTTGCACCGAGGTAGCTGGATGACTATGCTAAGCGACACAAGTGGGCGGCACAAACACGTGGCCCATCTAGGAGTGGCACTGCAGTGGCAGACAGGAAGCCAATCAGCGTTATGGTGCCCATTTGCATGTAGCACGGACCCGGGAGATCCGTGCTACATGCATCTGTGTGATTGGCACAGAGCAATGACGGGTCCGTGAGACCCGTCTGTGCTGCCTTGGTAAACAAAAGAAAAAAAAAAACCTGTGTAAAAAAAAGAGCAACCAGCCCCGGGCATTAGTGACCCAGTGCTGGGTGTGCTTAAATACAGGGGACAAATGCAGTAGGGGTACCTTGCAGTAGGGGTACCTTGTACTTAAGCACAACCAGCACTGGGCTAGTCAGAACCAGCTCTGGGCTCTGATCCGGTCCTGGTTCTGGAAATACAGGGGAAAAAAATGAGTAGGGTTCCCCTGTATGTTCCAGAACCAGCACTGGACTTTTTCTAGCGGGGGGCTGATGCCACAGCCAGGGGAGCCCTTTCACCGGGCCCCCCAGCCGCAGCATCAGCCCTGACCACTAGTCAGCTCAGGCCGGGGATCCCTGGAGAGCTGGGGACCCTCCCAATAAAGGGGTCACCCTCTCCAGGGCACCCCAGGCCCAGGCTGATAGCCCGGGGCTATCCCCGCCACCCCTGGTGGTGGTGGGTGGCGGGTTGATAGTGTGGTGTGGTGTAAATAAATAATATCAAACATTGTCTTTACAAGTAGAACTGCAAGCCCCAGCAAGCCTGCCCCGCATGCTGGTACTTGGAGAACCACAAGTACCAGCATGCAGGGCATTAAGGACCCACTAGTACCTGTAGTTCACCTGTAAAAAAATGTTTTAAAAAAAACATAGGACACACACACCGTGACAGTATAAGTTTATTAAACATACATACACACACACACACATGTACACATACTCACCTATTTACACCACACCACACTATCAACCCGCCACCCACCGCCACCAGGGGTAGCGGAGATAGCCCCGGGCTATCAGCCTGGGCCTGGGGTGCCCTGGAGAGGGTGACCCCTTTATTGGGGGGGTCCCCAGCTCTCCAGGGGTCCCCGGCCTGGGCTGACTAGCAGATGCTGCGGCTGGGGGGCCCGGTGAAAGGGCTCCCCTGGCTGTGGCATCAGCCCCCCCGCTAGAAAAAGTCCAGTGCTGGTTCTGGAACATACAGGGGAACCCTACTCATTTTTTTCCCCTGTATTTCCAGAACCAGGACCGGATCAGAGCCCAGAGCTGGTTGTGCAGAATACGGGGGACCCCTACGTCGTTTGTCCCCCGTATTTTGGCAACCAGCGCTGGTTCTGACTAGCCCGGTGCTGGTTGTGCTTAAGTACAGGGGACCCCTACGTTGTTTGTCCCCTGTATTTAAGCACACCCAGCACTGGGTCACTAATGTCCGGGGCCGGTTGCTCTTTTTTGGGGGGGGAGGCACGCATTTTTTTTTTTTTTTTTTTTTTTTACACAGGTTTTTTTTTTTCTTTACCACAGCAGCACAGACAGGTCTCACGGACCCGTCAGTGCTCTGTGTCAATGACACAGATGCAAGTAGCATTGATCTCCTGGTCCGTGCGTGCATCTGTGTCATTGAAATAGACAGCAGCACAGACTGGTCTCACTGACCCATCTGTGGTCTGTGTCACTGTCAATCACACAGATGCATGTAGCACGGATCTCCCGGGTCCGTGCTACATGCAATTGAGCACCATAATGCTGATTGGCTGAGAGCCATGACAGACGGCTCTGTCAGCCAATCAGCACTTTGCCCATTAAATGCAAAGGCATTTTTTTTAAATGGCCGCTCGAGGCAAAACCTCAAGATCCGATGGCAGATCTCGAGGTTTTGCCTCGGGAAAGGGATCCGGGGCAGACAGGGAGATCCGAGCTTGGGCTCTGATGGCCCCAGATCCCCGAAGTTCGGGTGGGATCGGTTCTCTGGGAACCGAACCCGCTCATCCCTAATTATAACATGAAGTGTAATTTATGCAACAGTTACAAAAACAGTTGAACAAACGCTGAACAACATCTACAACCAGGTAAAATAAAAAAAGCCATATTACAAATGTACTGTCTGAGCATACCTACAATTAAGAGGGGCACAAACAAAACTCTTAAAGCTATGTGTGCAAATGCTAGGAGCTTAGGAGATAAAATCTTAGAGCTAATAGCTATAGTGACTAGGGATGATCTGGATAATGTAGCTATTACGGAGTCATGGTGCAATGAAAAACATGACTGGGACATAGCTATACGGGGATATACTTTATTTAGAAAAGACAGAATGGGAAAAATTGGTGGAGGGGTAGCAATATATGTGAAAAACAACATAAAAACTACTTCAATACAAAATATTGCTGAAAAAACTGAGGCCCTTTGGGTGATCATAGAAACAAGGGAGAAGGACATTATTTGCACTGGGGTGATTTACTGACTACCAGGCCAAGGAGAGGAACTGGACAGTTACCATTTGCAAGACATCACTAAAATGACTTTAAAAGGAGAGATAATAATCATGGGAGACTTAAACTAGACGTAAATTGGTAGGGCTCTTTTGAGAGTTCCACTAGAAGTTGGGACTTCCTAAATGCCTTGCAGGGAGCATCCCTCAAGCAACTGGTGAGGGAGCCCACTCTCAAAGATGCTATACTAGACATCATACTCTCAAATGGTAATAGGATATCAGATGTTAAGTATTGGAGAGAACCTAGGATCCAGTGACCATCAAGAGGTATGGTTTAGTATAAAGACAGGGTCCTACTCATGCCACACAAAACAAAGGTGTTACATTTTAGGAAGGCTGATTTTGCAGAGATGGGGAGATGTGTAAGCAATTCATTGGCAGATTGGAGGAACTTGGAAGGAGTGCAGGAGAGGTGGGACAAATTAAAAAGTACAATACTGAAAGCAACAGATGTTTGTATCAAAAGGGTTAGGAAAGGCACATGGAAAAGGAAGCCAGTATGGTTCACAAAGAAGTATCAGCTTGTGTGAAAGCAAAAAAGAGGGCATTTAGGAAATATAAGCAATCTCAGAATAAGAAAGCCAAAGATGTGTATATTGTCAGAAGGAAGGAGGCCAAGAAGGTGATCAGATGTGCAAAGGCACAGGCTGAAGAGAAAATGGTCAAGTCAGTAAGTAAAGGGGCCAAAACTTTTTTAAGTATATAAATGAAAGAAGAAAATCAAATGGTGGAATAATAAGAATGAAGACAGACAGTGAGAGTCTTGTGTAGGGAGACAAGGCCATAGCAGATCATCTAAATGGTTATTTTGCTCGGTATTCACTACAGGTGGATAGGGAAAGGGGCCACAGTTAAGTTGCAAGGATATATATGAGGTAGATACAAGTATATTTACAGAGGAAAATGTCCTAACAGAACTAACAAAACTGAATGTGGACAAATCAATGGGGCCAGATGGGATACATCAAGGATACTAAAAGAGCTTAAAGGGGTGCTGGTAACACCATTAACAGAATTATTCAACCACTCTAGCTACAGGAGTAATTCCAGAGGCCTGGAAAATAGCAAATGTATTCCCATTGCACAAAAGTGGAAGCAAGGAGAAGGGAAATAACAACTGACCAGTGAGCCTTACATCAGTAGTAGGAAAAGTAATGGAATTACTATTAAAAGAAAGACTTGTGGAACATCTCAAATCCAACAATTTACAGGATCCCAAACAGCATGAGTTTACTAGGGGGAGATCATGTCAAACAATTCTTATTGATTTTTTTGACTGGGTGACTAAAGTAATAGATCAAAGGGGGGCCGTAGATGTAGCTTATCTAGACTTTAGTAAAGCTTTTGACATGATCCGACATAGCAGACTGATAAATAAACTCGAAAACTTGAGACTGCATTCTAACATGGTTAAATGGATAAGAACTTGGTTGCAGAATAGGAAACAGAGAGTTGTAGTAAATGGAGTGCAGTCTCAGGAGGGAAATGTTACAAGTGCTGTGCCCCAAGGTTCTGTACTTGGACTAGTGCTTTTTAATATCTTTGTTGGTGAAATTGCAAATGGGATTAAAGGCAAAGTATACCTTTTTGCAGATGACACAAAAATATGCAACAGGGTAGACACACCTGGATGGGTAAGACAAATGATGGAGGATCTAGGTACAGTGCATCCAGAAAGTATTCACAACGCTTCACTTTTTCCACATTTTTTTATGTTACAGCCTTATTCCAAAATTGAAGAAAATTCATTTTTGTCCTCAAAATTCTACACACAATATCCCATAATTACAATCTGTAAAAAGTTTTTTTGCGATTTTTGCAAATTTATATAAAAAAAAAAAACACTAAGAAATCACATGTACATAAGTATTCACAACCTTTGCTCAATACTTTGTTGATGCACCTTTGGCAGCAATTACAGCCTCAAGTCTTTTTGAATATGATGCCAGACCTATCTTTGGGTAGTTTCGCCCATTCCTCTTTGCAGCGCCTCTCAAGCTCCATCAGTTTGGATGGGAAGCATTGGTGCACAGCCATTTTCAGATCTCTCCAGAGATGTTCAATTGGATTCAAGTCTGGGCTCTGGTTGGGCCACTTTAGGACATTCACAGAGTTGTCCTGAAGCCACTCCTTTGATATCTTGGCTGTGTGCTTAGGGTCGTTGTCCTGCTGAAAGGTGAACCATCGCCCCAGTCTGAGGTCAAGGGTGCTCTGGAGCAGGTTTTTATCCAGGATGTCTCTGTACATTGCTGCATTAATATTTCCCTCTATCCTGACTAGTCTACAAGTTCCTGCAGCTGAAAAACATCCCCACAGCATGATGCTGCCACCACCATGCTTTATTGTAGGGATGGTATTGGGCTGGTGATGAGCGGTGCCTTGTTTCCTCCAAACATACTGTAACGCCTGGCATTCACGCCAAAGAGTTCAATCTTTGCCTCATCAGACCAGATAGTCCTTCAGGTGCATTTTGGCAAACTCCAGGTGGGCTGCCATGTGCTTTTTACTAAGGAGTGGCTTCAGTCTGGCCACTCTAATATACAGGCCTGATTGGTGGATTGCTGCAGAGATGGTTGTCCTTCTGGAAGGCTCTCCTCTCTCCACAGAGGAATGCTGTAGCATTGACAGAGTGATCATTAGGTTCTTGGTCACCTCCCTGACTAGGGCCCTTCTCCCCGGATCACTCAGTTTAGA
This sequence comes from Taudactylus pleione, assembly GCA_031769625.1. Lineage (NCBI taxonomy): Eukaryota > Metazoa > Chordata > Amphibia > Anura > Myobatrachidae > Taudactylus > Taudactylus pleione. Next base: position 2,603,504 of record JAUIMM010000189.1, read on the forward strand.
TGGCCGGCCAACTCTAGGAAGAGTCCTGATGGTTACAAACGTCTTCCATTTATGGATGATGGAGGCCACTGTGCTCGTTGGGACCTTCAAACAAGCAGATATTTTTCTGTACCCTTCCCCAGATTTGTACCTCAAGACAATCCTGTCTTGGAGGTCTACAGACAATTGCTTGGCTTGTGCTCTGACATGCACTGTCAAGTGTGGGACCTTATATAGACAGGTGTATGCCTTTCAAAATCATGTCTAAACAACTGAATTTACCACAGGTGGACTCCAATTAAGCTGTAGGAACATCTCAAGGATGATCAGTGGAAACGGGATACACTTGAGCTCAATTTTGAGCTTCATGGCAAAGGCCATTAATACTTATGTACATGTGATTTCTTAGTGTTTTTTTTAAATTAAATTTGCAAAAATCTTAAAAAAACTTTTTACACCTAGTTATTATGGGGTATTGTATGTAGAATTTTGAGGACAAAAATGAATTTTCTTCAATTTTGGAATAGGGCTGTAACATAACAAAATGTGGAAAAAGTGAAGTGTTGTGAATACTTTCCGGATGCACTGTAGACTAGAGGAATGGTCAAGAACATGGCAACTACAGTTTAATGCTAAAAAAGACAAAATTATGCACTTGGGTCTCAAGAACCCTAAAGCTAAATATAGTATTGAGGGTACTCTAATGGAAACTACAGAGGAGGAAAGGGATCTAGGAGTCACTATTTCAGGTGACTTAAAGGCAGGTAAGCATTGTAACAAAGCAATGAGAAAGGCAAGTCAGATGCTTGGTCGCTTAGGGAGAGGAATCAGTAGCAGAAAGAAAGAAGTGATAATACCACTGTATAGGTCATTGGTACGGCCTCTTCTAGAAAACTGTGTTCAGTTCCCGGAGGCCACATCTCCAGAGGGATATAACTACATTAGAGACTGTACAAAGAAGGGCAACGAAAATGGTGCATGGCCTACATCACAAAACGTGCCTGGAAAGGCTAAAAGATCTTAATATGTATAGTCTGGAGCAGAGAAGGGAAAGGGAGGACAAGATAAAAACTTTCAAATATATCATGGGTTTTAACAAGGTGCAGGAGGGAGACGTTCTTCAAAAGAAGAGAAGTACTAAAACATAAGGACATGCACTGAGACTGGGGGGAGATAGGTTCAAAGGAAATTTCAGGATAAATTACTTCACAGAAAGAGTAGTAGATAAGTGAATAGACTCCCGTCAGAGGTGGTAGAGGTTAAGACAGTAGAACAATTTAAACATGCTTGGAAGAAGCATAAGAATATCCTTACAAAGAACTGAGTATCACATAGGGTTGAGGTTACCAAAAGGTAGAAAAGGTCAGACTAGATGGGCCAAGTGTTTCTTATCTGCCGTCAAATTCTATGTAACTTACCATAGGTAATTTTAAAGAAAACATGTAAAGCTTAATTCTCTGTTTAGACTAGCTGGAGGAAAACACTGAAACTACTTGATTTTGTCTACACCTCTACGTAGAGGCGGTACATGCAATAAAGGCATAGACCGAAAGTTTCGTATATTATGACTGGCTTCCTGGAAATCTCTAACCATTGGAGGGGTAGTTTGATCCACTAGAAACACAGCTTTCCTGATGGAGCAATACAATGCAATATGTTCCTTTTAACATGTGTATTGTTTTTCCTATGTACATATGATTGTATGGGAAAATAATCACATATATACAGTATAATGTATTTGCTTTCACACATCATCCTGTGTTTCAACTTGTGTATGATTTGTCTCTTTGGGTGGATAAATATATCGCCAGTCTGCAAAAGGGCAATTCACACATCCGGAGCATTTCAAAGTCCCTGGTTTTAATGATACATTTGTACATTTGTAGCAGAAAAGGGAAATGTTGCTGCATGATGAGGATAATTTGGGGTTAGTATGGATAATATGCCAGTGTCTCAAAATGTTGTTGCTTAGGACTCAAAAGATCTTTGTTGTCCAGCAGCATGCACCTATCAATGGCCTTTTACACCTCTGTCTCTCCATAGCCCGTCACAAAATTTCTAAAACATAGGTCCTCATTCAGCAGTGACTGCTGACCCGTTCTGTGCATTTACAGAACGGGACTGCGATCTCGCACGAAGACTGGCAGCAGACTGTCAGTGATTGACAGCCTGCTGCCGTTAGTGGGCGATGAGGGGGCGGCGATAGCCCCTGTTTCCCGAAAAGAAGGCATGTCGCCGCCGTTGGGGGAGACGGAAGAAGCCAGGATGTCCGTTGGCTTCTTGCTCTCATCTGCAGCGGCCGACTGCGTGATCCCATGGGTCACCTCAGCCGGCCGATGTTCCGCAGATTATCCGATGCTGTGTTGGACAACGCAGCTCAGATAAGTAATGCAGCAGGAGGTGTGATGCCTCCTGTGCATTAACATATCTGTACAGACGGAATTGCAAAGCTGCCTGCAAGCAGCTTTCAATTCCGTCTGAAGCTGAATCAGGCCCATAGCCCACAGAGCAGTGTTGTATCAGAAGTAATTCTTGTTACCCTCACCAGTTATGAAAAAAGTAATCCTGTCTTTAGAGGGTTTGGATGAAAACTGTCTGCAGAAAACAGCATATTTTGTTCTGTGGTCTTGTTGTAACCACAGTGGTTACAAAAGTTTCATTGATAAAGTACATTGAAACATTCAGATAATTAATGGTCCTAGAGTTAGGTACAGATAAACCCAATGGTTCCAACAATTTAATTAAAGAAATTAACAAATCCATCCAATAAATCAGCTCCCTCAAGATAACTGTCAATATAGCGTAAGTACAAACTAATACATTTAGAGTATACAGCATTCAACATATTACGTGTTTTATTGTATATGCTCATATACAGATTTGCATTCACTATGATGGGGCATCGCAGTCCCCTGTAGTTGTAAAAAGAAATAGTTGTTAAATAAGAAATAATTATTATATAGAATGAAATCTATCAACTACATGAAGTAGTCAACTGGCAGTCCTTCATAATGTGGACTAGTTTCAATAGCTTTACCTATAGCAGGGGTATTCAACATGTGTCCCTCCAGCTGCTGTGGAACTACACATCCCAGTATGCCCTGCCACAGTTTTAGCATGCCCTAATAGCAAAACTGTGGCACAGCATGCTGGGATGTGTAGTTCCACAGCATCTGGAGGGCCACATGTTGAATACCCCTGACCTACAGTATAGCAGACATTAGCTCTGTGTACAGTATGTGACATTTGTATACAAACTGTTGATGTCAAGGGTCACCAGTAAGCAATATACCGGAGGAGGACCTATCTCTCCTAGCTTGCATAAAGTATACTGTATGGTGCATTTTAAAAAGGGGCCTACAGAAACACCCACATATAATCATGACTCTGACTTTGCTGCTGCTATTTTTACAATGCCCTGATGTAACAAATTGAATGTATGTAGGTAGGTTGATTTTTTTTTTTTTTGTGATGTGTATCATTTTAGAATTTGTTTTTATTGTAATATATATAAAGTATTATATGTTGGTTCACAAGTAATCCAAATTGTCTTGGGCGCAAAGTATGTTAAAGCATCATTTGAATTAATTTATGAACATTACTTAATGTGACAAATATGATTTAATTTACAATTAAACTGTTAAGCTTTACTATAGCTACTAGTAAATAAATGTGTCATGGTTGAAAAAGGGATGTACTAGTAGTGATAAGTCTTTAAGGGTTAACTGGATTATGATATTGAAAACTCCACTGAAAGTTCACAATAAATCATAGTATATCACAGGTACAGATAACCAGGTGATATAGCTTTCACTCATAGGGTGGTATCCAATTAGCCCCGAACATTATTCGGGCAGTAATCTCCTGGGGCTATCCAATTAGCCTCGAAAGCTGACCTGACACCGGTACCGTTCCCGCTAGGCTGTTTTAGCGGGGCGCAACACCTTGCCCGATATCAAAAGGGCAGTATACGCCCTGCCCCTTTTGGCAGTGCCCCGCTAAAACAGCCTGCAGGTGCTGTCCCCACCCACGGGCCGGAGTGTCCCGCGGGTGGGGAAAACTGTGGTGTAGTGATCACTGCCGGTGAATAGATGCATGCGCCCAGCATCTATTCACAGAGAAGGCAGAGCTTGGGGGCAGCCTGGCATGTCCATAAGTGCCGAGCACGCTCCCAAGAGTGATGAAAAGGGAGCGCTTCTTAAAGACACGCCCCTTTTCTTGTGACCACGCCCCCTTTTGGACCTCTCTGTAGGTCTGGCGCCCTGCCCAGGCCGGACCTAGAGTAAACACTACGCCAGCACTTATTGTGGATTTTTTTTCAGGACCTGATGTGTTCTGAAAAATAATCTCCGAAAAGTGCAGTGTTTTTATCGCTGCGATGGTGGAAACACATAGGTCTGTGAACTTATCACGTATTATATGTGTTTTTGGACAAAAAATCCTATTTTTACATACAGGGCTAAAAAAAAAAAATCATCGAAAAACGGGGATTATCGGTGGAACATCCCCATTTTTCACTCCGATATAGCAGGGCTAATTGGATACCCTCCAAAGTAAGAACTTTTTCCTTAACTGCTTGATGGCCAGGGGTAATTTAATACTTTGTGGCCATTAAACACTTCACAATTGTGCTATGTGCCATTTACAGTAAATTGCGAGTAATATTTTAACAACTACAGTATGTGCACTCTAGTGATTTATGCACTGTATGTTATTATCCGTAGGATAGTGAAATTAATTCATATATATTTTTTTACTGAAATGAAAAGTCCACTTTATGGATTTTTTTGGGGGATAAATGTACAGAATACAATAAATAGGGGGAGATTAAATAAAATGCAAGATCCTGTAGAAGCTCAGCGGGATTTTGCAGGTAAGAAACATTGCTTATGTTTGCCTGCTCTCCGTAGAGGTTTGAGCAAAAATAAGAAATGCTTTATTTACTAAAATACCTGGAAGATGTATGCAGCCGCAGATCACTAAATTAATCTTCCCCAACATTTCTATTTTGCAAGGAAACCCCCTATCCCTTGTATAATAATTTGCTATACACTTTGCAATAATATGTATCTAGTACTTACAGTATCTTTACTGCATTTCCACCAGCAGCGCATTCAGCCAATCATTTATGGCCTGACACGTATGGGAGATACTCCCTGCAGCATCATGGGCTTCACTCAAGAGAATCTCTGATGTCATCACTACTAATCGTAGTAGTGTTTTCTATGATGACTGCACAAGCCCTGAATTCCAGTACATTGTGTTGTACTAATTGAGGTGTGCAACAATTGGGTGGATAGGAACCGAAGTGAACTGTTTCTTGCCACATCATTGACTGCTGAGTTCCAATTATGGGGTCATATGCTGCAGTGCAATAAAGCTGAGTTGCTGCCAATAATTATTGTTGGCTCAAAGTAAAGTCACTATACTATGCACTTAAATGTCTAGATGGCAGTTTCATGGGTTAATAATGATTACAGTAACAACTCTGTACATTTACAATTTACGCTGAACACCAGTTGACATGATCGGTGTGGTAACTGCAAATTAACTGTTGGGGAAATGTCAGGCAATGCAATTTGCATAATCACTTTTTTTTTTAAGTTGTTGCTATGTTTCAATAATAATAATAATAATAATAATAATAATAATAATAATACCAGAAACCTCAAGAAAAATAATTTATACATACATATTAAATAATTTGATTGAACATCCCACATAATAAGATTTTTTGTTTTATTAATCATCACAAAATAGAATTTCAAGTAATTTTCAGTATACCTACGGACCATCTGTATGTGGTTTCATTTTACTTTAACATTTCTATTAAGCAACACGTCATTACACAAAATATCATCCAACATCTACATAATAATGGTACTTTAATTTGTGTTATGCGTTAAAGTGACTCCTGCTCCATAGATATATTTTAAATGAATAATTACAAGTGCCTGGGATCTCCCAAGCCAAACAGTATTATCCAATTGATTCTAAGAAAAAGAGAAACTTTGTTTCTACTTATGGCAATACAGAACCTGCTCATTCAATTATGAACTAATTAAATTAACTAGTTTCCTATTACCATTATTACAAATTTAAGCTTATTTTTTTTCTTTTTTTTTCTTATGTGTCATGCAGTTTGGTGTACAAACTATTCATGATCCCTGTAAACCAGGGGCATCAACTTTTTTTCTTGGAGTGCCTTAGTAAGGAAATTACTTTGAATGGGGGGAGGGCACAATATTTTTCTCACAGTTAACCTCCCAGCAATTACAGTAGGTAAAGGTTCTTTGCTGAGTAAATGTTATTCTAAGAAATGCTAAAACTAATAAAAATGTTTTGAAACAAACATATTTTTAATGATTTTAGATGCCAATTTAACTCACTCCAATGAGATGCTGAACTAATGCAAACAGTGGCGTTGTAACTATCAGATAATGACAGTGGTCTGTATTATCCTGATTATAGTATTTCTCCTCCTGTTCCTGGATCCCATGCTCCCTCTCCCATCATACAGGATTCCTCCTGATATACAGTCCCCAGTGCCTGCCCTACCTCATATAAAAGCCCCAATCACTACCTAGGTCACTATCCTCCTCATGGCATAGTCCCTATTCTCCGGTCCTTGTATGCCCTGTGTGCTGCTGGGTGGGAGGCCCCGGGCTGGGTAGGATACCTGGACTGGATGCTGCTTCCACTCAGGAGTGTTGCCTCAGCTCTGCCCGTCTCTTGAGCAGGACGCACACAGCTCCCCTCACTCTCCATGGTGGAGGTGCAGGAGTTTAGCGGTGGATTGAGGCCTGAAGTGTGTTCTGGTAAGAGGGCTGCATTGGCGCAGGTGGAGGACTGCATTTGGACCGTGGGCCTTAGTATGTTCGCCCCTGATGCATATACTATTCTCCTGAGAATGTACACTACTTCTGTATTTGTATGTGACAAACCTACTGTGTTTGACAAAAATATAATTGTGGAATCCCTCCCACTAAAATCTCACTAGTAATTCCAGTTACAAAAAATATATTGTGGAATGGTACAAATATTTTGTAAAATATACAAATCGGACTCAATTGTTTATTTATTTTTAGCTGCTAATATAGTCCAGGGCCATAACTAGGGGATCCGCCATACAGAATGAAGGGCTCTGTGAGCGGCACCATCGCTGCCCCATGGTTCTAGCTTCTAGCTAGCAGGGTTGCTGGATTGCTATGGCAGTGTCGCCCATAGCATCCTTTGGACGCTAGAAGCAGGCACCCTGCTGTGTATACAGCTGCACTGAGTATACAGCTGCACTGCTGCACTTCCATGTGCTTGCAGGTCCCGCCCCCTTTCCGCAACATAATTTGCAAAGGGGCGGGGCTGCCTCAGGGCGCATTATCACAGCACTCTACATACATTTTTTAAAATAAAATATGTAGCAGGGGCATGAGTTTCCAGCTGTAACCAGTGCGATTTTTCAGCAGGAACTCAGTTCCTGAACCTCTCATTAACTATGATGCTATGACATACAAAATGTATTTTCCAGAAGCTTTAGCTCCACCCCCATAGCTCCACCCACAGTTCCTGAACCTATTTTTCAAGAGAACTAACCCTGGCTGTAAGCCTGTAACTATAATAAGCAGTGTTATTGCACTTGTCAATGCTTGTGATTGTTCTTTTGGCCTGAGATAGGTTAATGGCAAGCTGAAGTCATGAGGCATTCACAACAAATTCCTGTTAATAGGAGTTTTTCTCAGAGTACCCAAGAGATAATGATCAATGACTGAGTTCATTGCTCCACTGACAAATACAGTATCTAACAAGGAAAAATATATTCAAGAAATGTGTTGTGCCAACCTACATCTGTCATGTGCTCTCCGGGATATTTCCCTAAGAAAAATTACATGGAATTATATAAATTAATCCTGCGTGTGTCACAGAAAGCAACTCTTCCCCTTAGCAGCTTAGAAAAGATAATTCTAAACTACAGTATGTGACCAATTCAGAATTTATTGCCACTGTGTGTCGAAGAAGGATTTTACTTTTTTTATTATACCATCTCATTTTAGTATAACCCAATACTGAAATAACATCAGTATCTGACTCTTTGGCCTCCAGAAGTTTAGATAGTGACTGTCTCTCATGTACCGCCCCACATCCTGTTCCCAAAAGCGCAAATCCACAAGCGACTAGTTTGCTAACCGGTACCCAATACAACTTTGCTCTTGTGATCTTTAGCACTGTGCCCGCTCATTAGCTGAGTTTTCACAACTATGAGCAACTACGGGTGATTCAGAGTCTTATGTAACCTGGCTCCAGCTCCACCTGTGGCTGAAAGGGTATAACTGGGTGGCTAAGGGGTGTTTGCACGTATTCTGAGCGTGTGTCATAGGCATGTAGGTGGAATTGTGGGCTATTCATAGTTGTGTGCACACAGAGATCTATCTGATTTCAGATGGACTCCTTACAGGCATAGGGCTGGTGCAAATGCACAATAATAGTAATGTTGGCTACTTTCACTAGTTGATGGGTGGGGGTGGTGCAGCGGCATACATGTATGCATGTCTGCATATGGGTAAATACACACATTTATTTCCAGGCAAGCAATGGCCAACTTCCATGCAACTCCGGATTAAGGGCCTGATTCAGAGTTGTATACAAACCCAATGGTTTACATACAGTCAGGTGTATAAATATTGGGACATTGACAGAATTTTCATATTTTGGCCTCTATTCACCACCACAATGGCTTTGAAATGAAACAAACAAGATGTGCTTTAACTGCAGACTTTCAGATTTAATTTGAGGGTAATTACATCCAAATCAAGTGAACGGTGTAGGAATTACAATGGTTTCTATATGTGCGTCCCACTTTTTTGTGGTGAGGAGGAGTGGCAACGGGCAGTGTTCCAGAAAACAGAGAGGGGGGGGGCATTTTCTGGGCGTGCCAAGGTCAGTGACTGCATCCTTGGAAGCAACTTCACTGGCCCCAGAAGCGTGAAATACACGGCCATCTTGGGTAACATGAGGGTTACTCAGATAACTAATGTTCACGCAGATGATCTGATGCTGCACCTTCGGACGTAGCAGCGGTTCACAAAAACCTGCATTGGGCTTCTTTCTACTTTCTACTTTCTACTTTCTACAGATGTCTTCAGCTGCTTTTACATATTTTCTCACAATAGAGGCAGCTGCTGTGTGAACTGCGTACAACTTTGAGTCAGCCCCTAAATCATGTGTGCCCACTCCCTAATATGTAGCAGAATATATACGTTTCATATCATTTATTTGGTGAGATGAAGGTAGTCCTTCTTAACTATAATTGTGTGCCTGCATTATTTAAGTACTCTATGCACTGGGTGAAGTGTTACAGTCAAGCAGAGCCGCAACTAGACATTTTGGTGCCCTAAATTAGAAATCGCTTTTGGTGCCCCCCCATCTTAACAGGGACAGTGCGTGTCGCTGGCGCGCGGGCCAAAAAAGGGGCACAGTCTCATAGGGAAAGGGCATGGCCACACTATAGTATCCCAAATTCACATTACGCCACAAGTAATGCCCCTTATTCACGTTACACTAAGTTGTAGTAGTACCCCTTACACATTACACCACACAGTACAAAGCCCTGCCCCCCTTACACATTATGCCACGCAGTACAAAGCCCAGCCCCCCCGCCTTACACATTACACCACACAGTACAAAGCCCAGCCCAGCACCCCCTTACACATTATGCCACACAGTGCAAAGCCCAACCCCCCCCCCCTTACACATGCCACACAGTACAAAGCACAGCCCATCCCCCTTACACATTAGGGTTGGGGGGGACCTCAACTGGCAGATTCTGTTCAGTGTCCACTGAGTGCCACACAGCACGCCGCTCCCTGCCAGACCCACTCAATGGCAGCAGCTCCTCAGAGTGACTTCACACAACTGTGGGAGCCTTGGCCAGGTGTCACGACCAGGGGTGACAGGCTGCTGAGATCGCGGCGCTTACCGCTCCGGGCGCTGTGGCATGGTGTTTCCAGCAGAGGTGCAGGTTCCTGGAGAATAGCGCTGGGTGCTGTGAGTCTCCGCAGACCAAGGGCTTCCATCTGGAGGCAGGTGAGAGGGGCTGAGACTGGCAGAGCTTCCATGCTGTGACCACTGGGCGCGGCCATCTTGGATTTGGGTCACATGTCTTTTCTGGCCAATCAGGTTCAGTCTGGGCTGGGGAGGCTAGCAACCAATCCTGCACTACCTGAGGGTACTAAAGGGCTGTCCAGAGGCTCTTTAGTTGCCAGTGCAACGTCTATCACAGCGTATGCTGTAAGCTAGTTCTCTGTGCTCCTTTGCTCATTTAAAGTGTCAGTACCAGTGTGTTTCTGCAGACTCCCCTCTCAGCCTTGGTGCAGTTTGCTCCTGTTACTACCTGTCTCCTGATCCCGTCTACCTGCTATACCCAGCCTACCCCGGGTCTCTAAGTTCCGCCAGTGTCTCGCAGCCTGGTTCTGATCCCGTCGCGTGCCACTGCTTCATGAGTCATACTCCCCTAAGGCCGGCTGCCTTCAAGTACCAGCAAACAAGTCCTCATTCCTCATCCGACTCCACTTTGGGTCCAAGCGCACGCCAAGCCGTGACACCGGGGAGACGTCATGACGTAATGACGTATCTCTCCCATCCCAATAGATGCAGCCAGGACTTTAGGTTTCCGGTGCTGGGAGTTGGGAGGCAGAGACTCAGACTGAGTTACAGTGAGCGTCACATGGGGAAGGCTGACTGTCCTCCGCTCCTGTATTTAAGCAGGGTCCGCCTAGCGCCAGCAGGCAGCAGAGAGAGAGAGAATGAGGTGGGCGGCCGGTGTTCCGCCCTCAGGGCTGTTGAGCTCTGTGCGGTGGCACCGGCCGCACCACCCTAGTTACAGCCCTGCAGTCAAGCATTCATATTTGTAACATGGAATATACTAGAGGTTCCCAAACTCCTCCATTGCAGTCCAGGTTTTAGGATATCCATCCATACTGAGATGTTAAATGAAAGAAGCTGTTTTTTTCAAGGATGATTACCTTAAATAGTGCTTAAACATAGCCATTATATTGAACTGTTAGTGTTTCACTATTATGTTTCCCAGTGCTCACAGTACTTTGGGCCTGATTCAGAAGCACTCGCTATTTGTGAGAGCTCGCTCTGAATCAGGGCGGATTTAAAAAAAAAAATCCGCCTTCAGGTCGCTCGCATAGCTGTGCATACTGGCTGACCATCGACTCGCGAGCGGGTCTGAATCAGGCCCTTTTTCAACTCCTATATAAGTGTCACATATAAAATGAATCAGTGCAGTCTCCTGGTGCATCTTGGCGCATCACATTGTGACTAAAACACATTCTTGGCAGAAAAAGATGCTTGGCGCTATCAGAGTTGCACAGGACCTACTGCTCTGAGAGAGGCTATTTACTGCTACTTGAGCAGCAGTGTATGAGGACACATCCAGGGGCGGATTGGGATGGAAAACCAGCCCGAGAAATTTTTGGAAGCAGCCCTGATGGGGGCAGGCTCAGTTGAGAGGGCGAGGTCTGCTGAGGGAGTGGGATACTCCCTCTTTATAGGGCTTGATTCTAAATTGGACGCAGTTGCAGCTACTACTAATCCCTTGCATGTTCACAGAGGTGCGTTCGAATGTGCAAGGACTGAGACGCCTACTCTTATGGCCGGCACACACTAAACAATATGTTGTCCGACCCAGACAGATCGGACGACATATTGGGCACATCGTCTAGTGACACAGTCAGAATCGTCTAGTGACACAGTCAGAATTATTATTATCACCAGTTATTTATATAGCGCACACATATTCCGCAGCGCTTTACAGAGAATATTTGGCCACTCACATCAGTCCCTGCCCCAGTGGAGCCTACAATCTATATTCCCTATAACATTCTAAGGTTAATTTGTGTTGGGAGCCGATTAACCTACCAGTATATTTTTGGAGTGTGGGAGGAAACCGGAGCACCCGGAAGAAACCCACGCAAGCACAGGGAGAATATACAAACACTGCACAGGTAGGGCCATGGTGGGAATCGAACCCATGAGGCAGGCATGCACATAAATCGTTCTGGAGGCGCCGAGGTGGGCAGCAACAGCCTGAAGGCGGAACTGTCAGTATTGACTGAATGGCTCCGCAAAGGCTTAGGGGGGAGCTGCAGAGGCTGGGCATGCGCGGCAGCTCCCCCGTCTGCCATTTTTCTTTAGGATCAGACAATGCTGCCCGATCGGAGCTGAGCTCCGGTTGCGGCAGCTGAGCCGGCAAAGCAGAGAGGGGTGAGTGAGGGATGGGCTGTTGCCAACATTCGTGGAAGCTGTAATGCTGCATGATCGGAGCTGAGCTCTGATCGAGGCAGCTTGCAGCTGGGCCGGCAGAGGGGTGGGTGAGGGAAGGGACGCCGCCAGCCCCTAAAGACATATAATAAGGGACCGGCCCAGCAGGAAACGGCCCGGCGGCCCAATCCGCCCCTGGACACATCTATATGTCTATTGGACAGTGGATAGTATGCCGTTGAAAATGTTAATTTAACATCAAAGTCTTTACAAAGTGATCTCTGTAATCTTTATGCAGAATGTACACCTCTATGAGAAATGACTTCTTATAGACACTTATGAAATGCTTGTAATTTTACTATAGTAACATCTGACAAAAAGGTCTAAAAACATTGAAGCAGCAAACTATGTGAAAACCAATACTTGTGTCATTTTCAAAACATTTGGCCACGGCTGTACAAGGAATTTAACTCTGGTTAACTGCTTGCCTAGTACTAAGATAAGAGAACACAGCAAACAGACATTCACAATACACCAATTTGTAAATAATACATATACAATACAACACGTCTATAAATAACAAACATCCTAATTAAAGCAATTATTCATACTGACCACAGTATTCCCCAGTCAGGTATTTAACAAAAGAACTGCCCGTGGAAAAAAACGTAAGATGTCTAGATGTTTTTACAGTACGCAATCTATATCGCCTACCTGACGGGAGCAATTAAAACAAATCATGACCAGAATATGTTCCATCTGCCACAATATTCCTTGTCTGCTTCCTAACCACTGACAAATATAACTCCTGAATGGTGGGGAGTTCAACACCAATTATTCTTTCCGCTGTTCTAACTACTCTTGGTAGTCAAGCCCTATCTCGCGCACTGGCGGCACCAAACCACACTATAATCGAGGTATATAGCACAGACTCAATTATTGCCAAATAAAAGAGGATCATCAGCTCCTTTGATAGGTTGAACTTCCTAAACTGCCGTGAGAAATACAACCTCTGCTACGCCCTTTTAACAATAGCATCAGGGTTGGAGACCCACTACCCGGGCGATTAAATGAATCCGTCATAGATACGACATTGTCAGCTATAGTGAGTGGGGACACAACAACTGAGAGTCTTCTAAAATCAATAATCATCTCAACTGTTTTAAGCGGGTTTAACTCCAAGTTATTCCGACTGCACCACAGCACCAACCATTCCACCTCCCTCCTATAAGTGGTCTCCTCCAAGTCTTTAATCAGACCGATAACCAAGTTTAACAAATCGGTCACCAGAAGTGCAGTCATTTGTATTTAAGAAGAAAAGCAGGGGGGAAAGGACACATCCTTGAAGAGCCCCCCGTACTAATCCTCCATACACTTGAAGTAAACTCCCCCATTCTCACATACTGCTTCCTGTCCACCAAGAAATCCACAAACCAACAGCAGGTGGATACCGGAACCCCCAAATTAACCAATTTGGAATACAATATTTCTGGAATGATTGCATTAAACGCTGTACTGAAGTCCACGAACAGGACCCTCACATAAGTATTCGGTAAGATTTTGTAAAATATAATGCAGCCCAATATTGACCGCATTCTCCACCGATCTATTCGCCCTATAGGCAACTGCAAGGGGTCCAAAAGGGTACCTGCTGTCTTCTTCAGATGGTTCAACACCAATCATTCAAGCGTTTTCATGACCACAGACATCAAAGCAATTGGTCTGTAGTCATTTAAACCCGTAATAGTAGATTTCTTCGGAACTGGAACAATTATAGAACACTTAAAACAAGAAGGAACCACACACATTTCCAAGGATCTATTAAAGATCCCTGTAAAAACTGGGGTCAACGGATTTCAGATGGTGACACACCATCCGGACCAGGTGCCTTCCTGGGCCTCAGCCCTCTGAACAGGCCCGCCACCTACTGTACTCCTGTCCAACCTACAACCACGGTAAAAACTTCCTAGGCACAGATAAAGTCGTAGGAGGACATTCCTTCAATTGAAAGGTATAATCGGAACCAGCACGAAAAACAGAATCTAGTTTTCAAACCTGCAGTAAAACATATTCAACTATTCAGCCAATTTCTGACTCATAACAGCGTGAGTAGGTGCTTTCTTATAAATAGTAATAACTTGCATACCTCTCCACACTGACACAGGATCATTAACCCGAAAACATATTAATCAACTTATCTGTGCTATACTGATCTCTTTAGTCAGAGTGTTCCTCACCTGATTATACTGAACCCTATCCCCACTGCTGTACGCTACTTCCTTGGCACGATGAAGCTGCCTAAGCCTTGCATTAAACCAGGGTTTGTTATTACTAAAGGTGCAAAATGTTTTTGTCGACATACACATATCCTCACAGAAGCTGATATACGAGTCACAGTATCAATCACACCATCTAAATCAGTGGCTGCAGCCTCAAAGACACCCCAGTCAGTACATTCAAACAATCCTGAAGATCCAACTGTGCCTCATTAGCCCATCTCCTAATAGTAGTGAGAGAAAAGTTTTAAACCCTTCACAATTATCTTTATTCATGCATCACTTTGACCGATTTTCATCTAATTCCTAAACATAGATAAAGGAATACTATTAAACACATAGCATACAACAATTGCACATTTTTATGTTTTCTATTCATAATACTGATCCAATTGGGGGGGGTCAATTCTATTAGGTTTGAGATGGGTCCTGCGGGCCGTTCTCATGGCAAACCTGTGCCGAAAATTTAATTTGCAATCCTGTTCTAAATTTTCCTAAATTCATATTTATGCGTTCACCCTCCTTAATGGGTAAAAAGGTAGGGAAAATCTGTATTTCAATAAAAATGTGAGGACACAGTGCAGAACCTCTGGCACCGTCCCCCCGCCCCATTGCGGAAAAATGCACTTGCAGTGGTTTAAAAGGCATCATTTTGGCAAAAAAGACGTCAAATTTCAAGTGATTTGCTCTTCAAAGCTCAATAATGTGTTAAATTATGTGGAGGTGTAGAGATGAAAATGGGGGTGTTCAACTTGTATATGGGAGCTAAAAAGTATACAGTATGTCCAACATTTTACATACTTGTATAAAAAAAATGCTGAAAAATCAATTTAAAGAAATTTGATGTACCCAAAATACTGGAAAGTCTTTAATTTGTTGAAAACCACTTGCTGGCTATCATTTTCCATGATTAATAAGAAATTCAAAAATTGACACCTTTTAAAGAACCTCCAGTTCTTTCCTTATGGCCAGTAGTAGCCTTCTGTATGATTCTGCTCTCAGCTGCTATTTTATGTGGGCCAAGATGGTTTCCCCACTTTTACATACACTTCTCCCAAGTTGCCATTTGTAAAAAAGTTGAGCAACCTTGCTGCGAGTCTGAAGCGGCATTTCTAATTTGATTTCACCTTACTCGAATGCGCACATTCATGCGATATATGCAAGTTTCATGATAGAAACTTGCACCTAGTAGGATTAACCTTAATATGTATTATCTTTGTGAATAAAAGAACATCTATGATAATAACATAATCAGTCCATTTCATTGTTTTAGTAAATAATATTCGAATCAGGTGTACATTGTAGGGAGCTTCACAAACTTATTTTAGATGTCACAAACTGCAATTTGCGATGTTATTCTCTTACAGTACATTACTATCTACAGACTAATATATCTAATATGTAGTTAATTATGTTCTTAGGATTTCCTAATTACAATACTTTTACCACCTTGATCTCATCTTTCGTCCACTTTACCTATGATTTATCTGATTTCCTTAAGTTTTTATCTATTTCTTTTTTACTGGTTTTCATACTGTATATTCAACCTCTCTTGACTTGCTGATTTACCATTGTATAAAATATCAATAATTTTGAACACTAATTTATTTGGAATTGATCAGTTAAAAAAAAGTACATAAGATTTTTGGCACAAAAATCCTGAAGGGGTTACATCAACACTATTTGGATTGTTTGTATAGTGTGAGGATTTATTCAACATGATTGATTAATTAATAGTAATTTATGAGCAAGCACACATTGTGTAGAAATGTTCTTTCTGACAGTTGTTTTAATTTAATAGGTATTGTGATCCATGAGAAACTTAACACTTCGCCATTTAACAGAGCTCAAACAATATACAGTCTGAATGAGAAACTGGATTTCTTATGTGTTTTGACAGATTTATTATGTTAACAAAAGTCTTAAATATATATTTTCTTTCCTTTTATTATTCAGGTCTCTTATGTCACGTGAGTCTCTTGCCTCTACAACTTTAAGCCTATCGGAGAGTCATTCTACAATGAGTGTTAAACAGGAATGGTCTTATGGATATAGATTTCATCCTTCTAATCATGGTTCTCAAAACAGTAGTGAGCCAGGAGATCTACTTAGTATTCCACCAGGAACTTCTATGTCCAGTAATAGTGTCAACAACTCATTGCCCTCATATCTGTTTGGCATAGAGAACAACTGTTCACCTTATCCTAGTCCTAGACATTCTTCTCCAAGATCCCATTCAGCACGATCAAAGAAAAGAGCACTTTCATTGTCTCCGTTATCTGATGGTACAGGAATAGACTTTAATACAATCATTCGCACTTCACCAACTTCATTAGTTGCCTATATAAATGGGTCAAGAGCTTCTCCAGCTAACATCTCGCCTCAACCTGAAGTTTATGGCCATTTTTTAGGAGTTAGGGGGAGCTGTATCCCTCCAACATGTACTGGGTCAAACTCTCAGAGGAGTCTTCTTGCCATCAATGATAATGTATCAATTCCTGAGAATGTGACAGCAGAATATCAGCGTATGCAACAGCTGGAACAAAACAGCTTGCAGGCTGAAGCCATGAACAATATGGTGGTGCGGCATGGCATTGGGCTAAATGAAGGGCAGACAATGGGAGTTTTAAAAAGTGAAAGGGTGGATGAATTTCCAGGTGGCACAATTAACATGACTTCTGAAAATCCCCTTCCTCTCACAGCTCCTCCTCATCAAGGTCCACCACCACCTTACCATGCCCATCAACATATGCATCAACATGACTTGCTAAATCATTCCCACCAGCTATCACTCCCACCTCCTGGCCAGGTTCCTTTACTTGAAGAGGAGGGAGAAATTGATGATTTTAATGGTAAGCACTGTTGCCGATGGATTGACTGCAGTGCTTTATATGATCAACAGGAGGAGCTTGTGCGGCACATAGAAAAGGTTCATATAGATCAGAGGAAAGGGGAGGACTTTGCTTGCTTTTGGGCAGGTTGTCCTCGAAGATACAAGCCCTTTAACGCTCGTTATAAACTTCTCATTCACATGCGGGTCCATTCTGGAGAGAAACCAAACAAGTGCACGGTAAGTTCCAGCTGCCTCAAAAGCATCCTGTTTGTACTGTGTCATAGCTAAATATTTTTTCGTTACTATGGCGGTCATTATGATTTTTAGAGTCCAAAAAAAACATTTAACTATGGAAACAATAAAGTTGTAATGCTGCTTACATACGTAAAGATTTTCTGTCCAACCATCCAACTAGTTGAGTGGTTGGAATGAAAATCTGGTAACGTATGGGAGTAACTGGTGATCAGCAATTTGCTCCTAAATGCCAGAAAACAGATGAAAATGGACGTTCAGACAAGTTTGTTAAATGTTTGATCCAAACAATTTGTTCAAACAACAGTTTTTGTCCATTTTCCAGTGTTTGGGAGCAAATTGCTGATTGTCATTTGCTTTCATCCCTTACCAGATTTTCATTCCAACCAATCATCTAGTTGGATGGTTGGACAGAAAATCTTTACGTGTGTATGCAGCTTTACACTGATAAATATACATATACAAGAAGGTTTCTGTATTATTTTTGGAGATTGACAAAATTTTTCAGCAAATGGTGTTTTGTTATTTGACCATAATAATGTTAAAATAGTTGCTGTGTTGGGGGTTGACTACTATATATTTTTTGTAATGGCGCTAATTTTTTAGACTTTATCCAGCAAGGGTACACACATTGCAAAAAAGTTGTAAATTATCAGTCACCTTTTCTACTACATTTAGGGGCATATGTATCAAAGCTTGATGTGAGATAAAATTGTGAGATATATATCACCAACCAATCAGCTTCTAACTTACATTTTGCAGGCTGTGTTTAAGAAATGATAGTTTGGAGCTGATTGGTTGGTGATATATATTTCACAATTTTATCTCACATCAAGCTTTGATACATATGCCCATTAATGAGTTATTTAGTAAGAAATTGCAAATGGAAAACAAGTGTAATAAGTATTCATTAGTTGTTAAGGGTTAGTAAATATCAAAATAACCTCTGAATCAATGGGTGTTAAGAAATAAGTAAATAATTTTGTGTTGTTGATGTATGTATATATATAGATACATTTAGGAACACAATCAGCACTTTCCATTTTACTGCATTGTATTGTAACTTTGTTACTCCCCTCCCCATGTTTTCTGCTTACTTGCCTGCTAATAAACACTGGGTTTGATTCAGTACGGATCGCAGCTGCGATCGCAATAGCGATTACGCACGCAGTCTCACTGCGAAGATATGGTAATGATTGCGATTGCTATGCCATACGCAGCCTAATATAAGGACGCCCACCTTACCTTACACACATCCGTAATACTTAGTAAGACTGCGAAAACATTGGTAACATCGAGTACTATCGCAACCTCCAACACACTTGCACAAGTTCTGACCTTACTCAGAATTGCTAACCTCATCGCACGCAGTGAGTACTCAAGCTGCATATGGCATCGCAGTGGCTAATTTATGAATGCCCCTGCAACGTCGTTCAAATGCACTGGCATGCCTGCGTTTCTCCGACCACCCCCATCACCTCCCTCAAATGGTCACTTGCTGTCAGTCACAATGCGATGGGTCTGTGTAATCACAGTCCCGATCGCAGTGGAATGTTTGCGCACGCGCACTGCGATGCATACACATGTGCAGAATGCAGCAATCGCCTGATTGCATCCGTAATCGCAGTTGCGATCGCTGCTGAATCAGGCCCACTATTAGTACAGCTGTATAGTATAAAAGCCAGTGCAGAGTAATGCTCAAATTGATGATATACTGTGTAAACAGGGGACAAAGGCAAAATGAACAGATTGTGTGAGGCAGTAGTTTTTTTGGCATTTGTTAGTGGCTTATAATATCCTATGCACTAATAGAATTTATTTGCAATGCAATTTTACTTTGGTGTTAGCAATCTTAAAATATAATGTATTTACTATTTCGACTATTACAGTGCAGTACCTTAAAAAATTGACCAAACATGTTTAGCTAATGAAAATGTGAAGAAAGGAGAAAGGTTCTAATTACTTATATTGTTTGTTACATGTCTTTCTGCAAAATTGTACTATCTATTGATGATTGTTCATTTGTATGGGGCTAAATATTATAAGGCACTTTTCAAAGAATATTTAGCTATTCACATCCGCTCCATGAACACACACACACAATGGTGTCCATATTTGTCAGCATTCAATGACCTACTAGCGTGCTTTTGGACTGTTTTATGCTATTGGGCTGCTTTAACTGACATACCCAAAGGAAACCCACTCAAACACAAGGGGAACATACAACTGAACCAATAGCCCCGGTGTTTTAGTGCAGCCTAACAACTGTGTTACATTGCTGCCCAACAAATGTGAGTTTTCATTACCTAGTGAAAGCATGTTAGTGACTTAAATTTGACCTGCTAGGAGAGCAGTTGTAATAGTCATTTTAAAGCTGTTTAATCCTATTTACTGAAAAATGCTCTTTATGTTACATAAGTTTACTAGCTGTATGGTTGTTGTACTGAATTTGTATGTACACACTTTAGTGATAAGAAAGTTATAATCATTCACTTATTAACTGCACTTGCTGTAAGCATGCATTGAAAAAGGATTGTTATAAGAGTGTTAGCATTGAAATGTTTGAGGTTTATACTGTATAATAGGACATAATCAAATCACATGGAAAACATTTTTTTCCCAGTTCTTAATAACAAAAACATTATAGACTGAGATGGAAACAAGGGTGCAAGCAGGGCCGGATTAAGACTTGTGGGGGGCCCCAGGGCAACTAAATTGTGGGGGCCCCCTTAAAGCCACACATAGCCGAGCTTCACCCCCCCAACCAAAGCCGGAGGCCCCCCAGGCCACATGAAGACAGGGGCAAACATCACACATACTCAAGAACAGCATATCTACACTGACACATATACACACAATAATACATACATACACACAAAAACACATGCTAAAACAGTACACATACATACTTACACTTGATGTAACAGTTGCTGCTGGTACAGGTTGCACAAGGACTCGGGCACTTCCTCGATTCATTAGGCCCCGCCCCCATGATGTAATGCCACTATTCGTGGGGATATGGGGGTGGAGCATGCCGTATTGGCTCTACCCCCAATGTGGCCACTGTAAGGGGGGAATAAGTGTGTCGGGTGGTCATTCGCTAGCGTGAAGCCGGCCCCTCTCCCCCTTAGAAAGCTGATGCAGCAGCACTGACTGTGCTGCTGCATGCAGTAATACAGCCGCGACTGCAGAGTCTCCACCCGGGAACTCTGTGTGTGAGGGCCCCGGGATGACCGCCCCTGTCGCCCCCCCCCCCCCCCTTAATCCAGCCCTGGTGCAGGTAGTTGTTTTCCTTTCATATATTTAACATATTGGGCTTGATTCAATTGAGCACAATGCTGACTAGCCCCAGGAGGGAGCTCCCGGAGCTATTCAATTCACCACGTTGTTTGGTCCGACAGTTGCCAGTTAAGTCGGAGAATGCCAGTTCTCGCAACTTAACATGGTGTTTAGTCGCCAGAACCGGCATTCTCCAACTAAATTGCCGGCCACGCTGCTGTTAGCACTGCGCTAAGCCGGAAAACAGTCGCGCACCTCCCCTCAGGGAGGTGTGAGAAGAAATCCTTCAGTCGGACCAAACAGCGCGGTGAATTAAATAGCCCCGGTAGCTCCCTCCTGGGGCTATTTAGCAGCGCGCTAAGTTGAATCTGCAGAATATTGTGTTATTTCATCTTGTCTCTTGATAGATTAATATTTTTTTTCACCTGTATCTGTGAACTCATATTTTCCCAATAACTTAATTTATTTGTATTCCATATTTCTTATGCATCTGCTGTTCTTAAGAGAAACTCCTTCATATATTGTTACAGAAACTCTACTTAGACTGCATCCGCCTAGTGAACGCCACACATAAAGAGATTTGGACCAATTGCTGTATAATGAGATCTGTGTCTATTTGACCATTGGCCAAATGTGTGGAGACTTATATTGGACAGGATAGTTGGTTTAGGACTCAGTTTGCACTCCAGGTTACTCTTTGACAAGCTAACACTTTATTATTGGAACTGTAAATACTTTAAATGTTTTTCTTACATAGACCATTAAAAATAATGGGAAAATATGGTTTTGACCTCACTAAACTCCTCTAACATCCAGCATCATTTGTCATCTGTAGTGCAGACTACTGATAGTGATTAATTGTGCAAAACATGTTCAAGCATACTTGCATACTTTTGAAAAACCATTTCAGGGAGATGGTGAACACTAACAGTATGAGCGCGGCGTTAAAGTGGGCATGTTTTGCTACACATAAGCATTGTTGCTTGGTATGATCTACTTGATGTTGAAAACACACTGATACTTTCAGAGCTTGTTTATGTGTTATGTTCTATTCACGTGTGGTTCTATATAAGTGGTCTTATATGAAAATCCATGTCGACATAGAGATCATTGTGCCTTCTAACCAATGCAGGGAAATGGCACTGTTGATACCATTTGATTGCATATACAGTATCTCTGATTTCCTTTTTTTCAAGTGCTTAAAAGCTACATAATGGGGGTGATTTGCAATCAGGGAGATTGCTAGGCTCTTCAGGGAATCAGGGATATTGCTACTGTTTCAGGGAGCAAGTATGCGTTCAGGTCGCCAGCGGCAATTCCATTCTGAATGATAGCTGAGATTGCCAGTGTTCCAACCCTTTGCTTGAATTCCACAATCACCAGCATCACAGTTTTTTATTTTTACAAATGAAAAGTGTCTGGCGTGGTACACACTGTTGATCAGGGACAGTGGCGTAACTTCATCCCAGGTGCCCGGAGGCAAGATAAATGTTGGTGCTCCCCAAATTAAAATATATCACCCACCAGCACCTATGCCAGTCCCAGCTGCCGCCGCCCCCCTATGCAGTTTATTTTATACAATGCCCCCAGTACTGGTCCCCCTATGCAGTTCCCTCAGTAGAGGTCCCCCTTGCAGTGCCTGCCTATGTAGTGCCCCCCAGTAATGGTCCCCCTATGCAGTGCCTCCAGTAGTGGCCCCCCTATGCAGTACCTCCAGTAGTGGTCCCCCTATGCAGTGCCCCCAGTAGTCAGGCCCCTGTAGTGCCCTCCAATAGTCAGGCCCCTGTAGTGCCCCCAATAGTAAGGCCCCTGTAGTGCCCCCATATGATGCCCCAGTAGTAAGCATTAGGCATTACAGGAGGCGCCCTGTAATGCCTCCTGTAATGCCCCGAGTAGTAAGCCCCCTGTAATGCCTTCAGTAGTAAGCCCCCTGTAATGCCCCCAGTAGTAAGCCCCCTGTAATGCCCCCTGTAATAAGTCCCCAGTAGTAAGTTCCCTGTAATGCCCCCAGTAGTAAGCCCCATGTAATGCCCCCTGTAATAAGCCCCCTGTAATGCCCCCACTAGTAAGCCCCTGTAATGCCCCCTGTAGTAAGCCCCCTGTAATAAGTCCCCAGTAGTAAGTTCCCTGTAATGCCCCCAGTAGTAAGCCCCATGTAATGCCCCCTGTAGTAAGCCCCCTGTAATAAGCCCCCTGTAATGCCCCCACTAGTAAGCCCCTGTAATGCCCCGTGTAGTAAGCCCCTGTAATAAGCCCCCTGTAGTGCCAACCCCCCCCCCCTGCGCACACACACACACATACAAAAAATAAATAAAATTCTTACCTTAAACCCCGCTTCAGTGCCTGTTGCCGTCTGTCCTCGGCACCCGCTCCTCGGAACTATGGGAGTGACGTCATGACGTCACTCCCATAGTGCACTGTGTGACCCAGAAGCTGGAGCTCAGGAGTGAGCTCCGTCCTCCGGCTACCGCCGGGGAAGAGAAGGAGCCGGGCGCCTGCTGGTAACACACTCAGCGGGCGCCCGGCAAATGGAGGGTGCAGGGGGTGTAACTGCACCCTCCGTAGTTATGCCACTGGAGGTGGAGCGCCGATCAGCGGCACTCCTTCTCCATGCAGCTCCTGGTAACAATGGAGCCAGGTGCCCCCTTCAGGGCTGGCGCCCGGCGGCAAGTTACTCCATTGTCTCCAGGAGTTCCGCCACTGATCAGGGACAGTGTATTTAGTTCTTTTGTCACTGTGCCATTATCATGAATTTTTTGTCCTCTAACTCCCTTCAAAACTCTACTATTAGCATTTGTTTTGAAACCCCTCTGTTCCATGCTTGAATTAAAGCAAGCAAATATGATATACATTATTTTATAAAATGTGTGGGGGGTTTTAATTGTTTTTACAGCTGTCATTGAGGTCCACATGATCCATAGACTGCGATTGTGATGCAGCAGGCAGCTTTATTTACCTATACCTGTAAATGTTTTGTGACACTGAGCCTGATTCAGAGCCGCTCGCTCTGACAGAGCGCTCGCTCTGAATCAGGGCCTGCTTTTTTTTTTTTTTGGAGCGGCCTGCTCGCATAGCTGTGGGTGACCATCGGGCTTGCGACGAGACCCTTGTGGTAGGGTCTCGTTCATCGCAAGCCCCAGAGAGCTTTCGGCTCTAACAACACTTGTGATGTCAGTGGGGCCACCCCCAAACGGCAGGCGTTCTCATGGGAACGCCTCTGTTTGGGCAGCCACCCCCCCCGGCCCGCCCACCAAACAGAGCAAGCTGTCACTCAACATCGACAGCTCGTCCCCTTTGGTGCGAGATCCGGAGCGACGTCCTCCATAAAAATGGAGCGTCCTCCTGGACGCTCATATAGTTGTGGGTCACCACCCACAGCACATACGAGCGTGCAGGATGATGGTCGCGATGGTCTTGACCATCGCGACCATCGCCAGTGCAACCAGAAGCCTGTGGTCGGGGTTTTCGACCACAAGCCCTGGAGTGATTTTGGCTCTATCAGAGCCAAAATCACTCCCACTGACATCACTAGTGATGTCAGTGGGGCCGGCTTCTGACGGTAGGCGTTCCCTTGGGAACGCCTCCGTCTGGCAGGCACGCCTCCGGCACGCCCACCAAAGGGGGCGTGCTGTCAATCAACATCGACAGCACACCCCCTTTGATCAGACACAACGAGCGAAGGAAAGTCCTTCGCTCGTCGCGTCTGGCGCATGCGCACGACGGAGCTCCCTCCGTCGTGCGCATGCGCAGTGCACACCATCGACCCACTTGCGAGCGGACAGCCGCTTGCGAGTGGGTCTGAATGAGGCCCTATGTTATTCCCCTCCCCCATGTTTTCTTCTAACTTGCCTGATAGCAAACAACACTAGCTATTGGAACATGTAAACCAATGTAGAGTTATGCACAGAGTGATGGTATATACATAGGAAAAAGCAGATGATGGAGAGTCTGGCTGGGAAAGTGCTCTGACAGCACTAGTGAGTGAGACAGGAAGGTTTTATTTTCTTTTTTTGCACTTGCTATTGGCTTATTATTAACGGTCATTTATATAGCACCAATAATATAGGTTAGTTTAAGAATATCTGTTTCTTATATCAAATAAAGGCAGCAAATATGAGATACATTAGTATATTGTAATGTTTCTTTTCAAATGTTTTTACATCTGTAATTGTATGTACCATACGCCCAAGCAAATGGAGCCCTTTATTTGCATCTTGATATCATTTATACTGTTTAGGCTGTGCAATTATGTCTGTTGATATCCATGATGGAGTCATATAATATTTATATTACATAATCTATCCCTCCTATATTTACTCAATAAAACAGACAATTTTAGAACTACATCACAAAAGAGAAGAACATAATGGAAACACCACTAAATATTAGGATCATGTCTGTTAAGAAAAATACAAGCCATTTCATACCTTATGCCTTGCTTATTTCTATAACAGTGTAGGATTAATGACCTCTCTTCCATCAGTGATGACCTTTATGGGGCCCTCAGTGTTAGGTTAGTGACACATCAGCTTTTTTAACTGGGTGATGATATCCTATTATCCTATTAACTTTAACATTGCACACAGTGTAAATGAGGCATTCCAGGCACATGAACACTGATATACGTTATGTATACTATGATCAATATCATATGAGAACTGATATTAACACTGCTGTATCCAGGTAAATAGTATGGGTAAGTGCCAAATTCCATGGGGGTAAATAATAAAGTTTTTTTTTACTAGAAAAAGGGGTTATCATTGCTTCCTCCTATTAACAACAGGTATACCACAGAGAAATCATCAACACTAAAATAACGCTTTTAAGGAAATTTTCCTTAATTACCGTTATTTTAGTATTCATGAAGACACTTAACACAGGAGATATTACTGATATCTCCTGGTTAAGTCCGCATTTGTTAAGTTCCACACTCCCCATACATTAGTACGTAAGTATGGAGATATGGAAATTATGCTATTCATCAAATTCCGAAAATTATGTATTTTCGGAATTTGATGGAGTTACTATTCGCCACTATGAAGTGGTGTATAGCAGGTGACACTTAGGTGTGTCTGCTGGGCAGATCCTCCTCCTCTCCCTCCGGCGCTCCCTGGTCCCTCCTCTGGCTCTGGTGGCTGTTCTGACACGTGTTCTCCAGGCAGAACACGGTAAAGTTTAGGAAAAAAAAAAAAGTTTATTTTTTCTAAACTTTACTGTGTTCTGCCTGGAGAACACAGTGTCAGAGTGTCAGAACAGCAGACGGTGCCGGAGGTGCCTGCAGCGGGCAGGGAAGTCAGGGTTGCGGGGGGTGGGGGAGGTGAGCGGAGGGGGTTGGGGGGGGGGCACACAGAATTGCCGCATCTGTAGGCAGTTCTGCGCATGCGCTGCTTTTACGGATGTAACAGTGCATGAGCAGCACTGATTACAGCTGCGGTAAGTTAGTGTAAAGAGGGAAAAGTATCTATTTCCTGAAAAGCTGTCATCGCAAAAATGACAACTTTTCAAAATAGATAGTTATGGAGAAGAGGAATGATGAATTCCTCCGGTAATTAGTTAGAACTCCATGCGAGTTCTAAACCTAATTACCTGCAGAGAATTTTTAGTTATGGTGAATAGACCCCTCAGTGTCACAATCATGTAAGAAAAGGTGCTGATGCACTCTGCAGGATTTTATTATGGGACCTTGCTAACTATGTACATACTGTATGTTCCAGTTGGTTCAGCCTTCTGGTTTTTCATTCTTGAACTCTCTGCATTTTGCTGTCTCTACACCCTCTTCCTTACCAGAGCCAATCCCCAGCAGGCTTTGAATATAAAGCAGGAAGTCCGCATCACCTTTTCCTGATTATTGTGGTCTTACCCTTGATCTAGCTGCTCCTGTTCTGACTTATTTTTGGACTTTTTGAACCTTGACTGTAGCTTGTCTGACTGCCTCTATGGCTCATATTCATTGGCTACCTTTCTTGAGTATGGCTCTGTTCAGCCCCTTGGCTATCTGCTTTGCAAACCTGTTTGATCATCTGTGTAGCAAACCCCCAGCTTTAGACTTGCACCACCAGCACCTAGGAGCCAACTCCTGAATTTATAGCATACTTGTCACCTATGATAAGTCCCGCTCCCCGTGACAACCTGGGTTTGCGACACCGAGGACGGGGACGTGATAACACTATTCATAGTGAATGACATCATCTAGACTTGTGTCTCACCCACTTCACAGTCAACAGGCGAATTGTGGGGGATTTGCCACTTTGCCTGTAGATTTTTCTCCAAATTCAGGAGTCCCCTGGAACCTTGAGGAGAGTGAGTAAATATGGCTTACAGCACTGCTGTTCATGTGACAGACTAATCAGACACATACAATGGATGCAGCTGGAGGTAATGTAGTGGTTACTAATAATCTGTCTGCAGATACTGACATTTTTGCCACCTTTCCAGCAAACACAGAGATTGCAAGCAGTTGTGTCCCGACTACATGCTACAGTGGTTTATATTACAGGCTAAAAAGTAGGGCCCACACCTAACTGGCGATTCTGATGCCAAAAAGCTGCCTGCGCTGAAATAAGATTTTTCCCTAGAATCAAGATTAGTGCAAAGGAAAAAGGTCTGTGCAGTATTTGACGTTAATTGGGTGCCAACAAGAGAGTCCCCATAGCCTCCTCACTTGGCGTTACCTATACACGGAAATAAGGGACCTGCAAAACTGGAAAGGCTTTGCTTGATCCCCGCCGGGTTACGCTACTGTGTGCATTTCACAATGACCATTTCAAGTAGCATTAGTAAAATAGAAAATAAAAAAAATAATTAGTATGTAACAAAATCTGTGAAGTGCTGTGATACATATTTTTAATTAGTACCCATTATTAATAAAACAGGCCCATGGTCTTAGGGCCTGATTCAGAGGTGCACGCTATGTACACGCAATGTCGATGTTCACATATTTGAGTGATTATTTCTTACTGTGCATGCGTGGAATATCCTGAAAATTCCTACGGCGCATGCGTTTCCCTGGGTGTAAGCACACATGCACGGTTGCATACAGGAGCGCTGATATCCGAAATGGCGAGGGAAAACCATGCGCGTTCCTGGGTGGTGACTATGAGGTGACCTGACGTGAAAGCAAAAAATAAATCTGAGGCGTGTATTGCAGTGTCACACTAGCTATTTATATGCCATGTTTAAAACATAGTGACCAATCACCCTAAATTGAAAGAATACATTTATATGAGCAATACTTTCAGGATGTCACAGGAGCACTCTAATCACTTGAGCAGTATGTAAAATACTGATAGTTGTGTTTTGGCCAAATTTCCAAAGCGCAGTAAAAATGCCTTGCCATTGAAATCTATTATAGTTGAGCAGAACCTGACACACTGCATTTAAATCTCAGTAGAAACTTTCAGCTGTAAAAGCACCGCAGTATCACAGCTGTGTTTAAATCTGTTGAATTGAAAAATATAAAATTAATTAATTAGGCATAAGTGATCCTGAAGCTATGTTTTTAAATTACTATTAGATCCATTTTACAATGATGCTATTGTCTTCAAAGTCATTGGTGAAAGGAAATTAGTGGAAAATGTAAATTAAGTTAAACTTCCTTTTAAAAATATATATATATAAAAAAATCAAAATACAGAGTGTGGAAGACCCAAAAATGAGCATATGCTAACAGTACTAAGGAAGTGGTGGGGCAGGCAAAGCAGTGGCTTGTTTTCAGTCATATGAAGCTTGCTTGCTCTTACCCCTCATATACATAATGCGGGAGCTCCATGTGACTCAGTAGCGACGAGCGTCTTTTTGTGCGACTTTTTACATTCAAATGCGTCTTATGTAGCATGATCAGCTTCTGCTGATTAGAATGAAATGCAGCATACCTATGTTATTTGTGCGACCGCTGGTGTATCTGCATGCAAAACAATAAGTTACAGTGTTACAGCCGCTGACATTGTAACGTAGCATTTCACATGCAGATACACCCACAGTCACTCATGGGATATAGGCATGCTGCATTTCATTCTAATCAGTGCAAGCTGCTTGTGCTAACTATTCGCATCTCTGTGTGAATAAGACGCATTTGAAGGTAAAACGTTGCATAAAATGACACTTGGCGCTACTGAGTCACGTATTGAATGCCTTTACTCCATTGTATGTGTCATCAATACAGCAGGCAAGCCTTATTGCCACTCAGTGAATGAAACTGATACTAAATGAGTTAAAAAGAGCTAAAAACATCTTTGATGACATTATCACAGAGCATCTTACAATTTATGACTGAATCCAGATGAAGGAGAAATGTCTGTTGGTTCTACTTATTTTGCTACATAAAGCAGCATTTGGATAAGGGGCAAACCCTGGTGTAGATTTAAAGTCTTAAAAAATGCCCAGTGAATTGGTAACTCTGATTAAGCAAAGAAATGCCTGTCTGGATCCAATAATACCTGCACAATCTTCCAAAAATTTGTAGTTGCTGATGACATTTCTTTTTTAAAACTGTAGGTAGATCAAATAATATTACATTTTGCCTTTCATCTGATCTGCTTAGTATGATTAAATAAATAAAGTTCCCACTAATATCATTCTTGTCCGTCAGGAGTGAAAATTACGCTGCCTTAACAACATCTGGTAAATATCAAATGCATCACAACTCCTAACCTCATGAGACTCAGGGGTCTATGAATCGCACATGACAAAACCAGAGACAGGACAGAGCCCAAGGAAAGTGTGTGATTGACAGTCATACAAGAATTGGGAATGCAGCCTGACGGGAAGCAGAGAAATCCTCTCCAGATGTGACTGATGGCTCTGGAGAAGGATAACTGCCAAAATCTCAAGCTTAATAATTTGCCAGACTTGTAGTATTTGAACATTCACTGCCCAGGTGAAAGCATTGCACCCTGTGTACAAAATGTATCAGAATCGCTGGTGCTCTTGCAAGGAAACAGCAGCCATTAGAGGAGCCAAAATTCCTATAAAGCTGTTGTGTTTTATCTTATCTAGTCGATGATAACTGGGAATGTAAGCACCCACCCTCCAGGTTTTAACCTGTTGAAATCCTATTCTGAAAATAGGAATCATGACACAGGGAGGTGGCTATGTCATAGTTTTGTGGTGTATTGGTGAAACCGGGCGCTCCTGTTGAGGGTAAGCGTGCCGTGAATGGTAATGGGTTTTCCCTAGTGAAAACCAAAGTCTGAATTATGTGTCTAAAGGTAGGTAATTACCATGTATTTAGGCGCTCCTCAACATAAATGCTGTGACGGAGTCGACCGTATAGATGACATAGGTCAGTGTAGACATAAAATAAAATTTATTAATGAATACAAGGTGATGCATGGAATATAAATGCATACAGTCAAGACGTGCTGTAGATTCAAAAGGGATGAGAATTCACAGAATCAGTTGATAAATACTGGGTGAGGCAGAAAAATGGTATCTGCCATGGACATTAGACATATGCAATAGGTGAATTATATATATTGTGGATGAATCAAGGCATGAAACATAAGACAAATGACAGGTCTGGTGAGTTCTGATTGCAGCAGGAAATGTGACTCCTGTTTTTAAAATAAGCACTATCGTGCAATGTACAAATAAATGGTAATAATTGTACACTTGGTAGTAGGCAAAAAAGTACAGGATATCAAACCCGGTGGGTGATGGGGAGCCAGCGGGTGTTGAATTGCAGGGTGCCCGGGTTGCCCTGCAAGGCTCCTTACGCTTTACCCAAACGGAAATCAGATCCTGTGGAAAAAGTCCAGAGTCCTTGGAAGTGATTACAGGTGTAGCTTGCCGACGCGTTTCGAGATACTGGGTCTCTTCTTCAAGGCTGTAGCATACCTGTATTGCTGGGGGTCTTTTATAGCAGTCTCTGGGTATGAGGTGCACTTGCTAAAGCTTCCTCCTTGCCCCTCTTCCGGTTTTGGGCGGAAGTGATGTCATCAGTACTTTAGATCTTCTTTTTAAGGAATCCTGGCATCTTTCTGTGCGGCCCAGGATAGCAATGTGTTGATTACCAGAGTAGGTATCTTTATTGAAGGCTGTTGATGATGGTTATCATATCAATGTGTGGTTATGTTCGCCAAACCGGAAGTGCTCCAGCGGCCATCTTGGTAGTGCAAAAAAAAAAAAAAAAAGATTTTTTTTTTCTTCTTTTCTTCTTTCCTTCCCCCTTTCTTCCTTCTTTTCCCTTTTCCCCCGTTCTCTTCCTCTCTTTCTTCCTATGTCTCCTTTTTGAAAGCTGACATTTTGTAGGAATAGAAGAATGTGTCCATATATGTTATTGTTAGCTTGATTGGTGTTCTGTATTCCACTTGTAGATGACTTTTCTTGGTATGTGATGCCTCGTGAAAGGAAAGAAGGTGAGATTAGTTAGAGGATGTATCAGGTGACATGAAGTGGGGATGGGATATAGGGGTATACAGGATGATCACAGAAACCATTTTATTTCGAAATCTGCATTTAAGCCTTTTGGTACAAGGGTTTGTAAATTGAATATACTTTTCATCTCTGTACGTGCCAGGTTTCTCTCAACATTTCTATCCCGCCAGGTGGGTTTTATCTGTTTGAGACCTGTGAAATATTTTATGTGATTGGCTGAACATTGATGGTGTGTACGAAAGTGATCAGACAGATTATGAGTCATGACCCCTTTCTTGATATTTCGGAGATGTTCTCCTAACCGAGTTTTGAGAGGTCTTGATGTTCTTCCAACATATCCTTTTTCGCAAGAACAGACAATCAGGTACACTACGTTGATGGAGTTACAGGTAATAAAGTCTCTAATTTTTAATTTAGAGCCATTCATCTCTATTTCTGTGTATTTGGTGGTTGTGTCTTTGATTTGTCTACAGGCTATGCACATGCCACAGCGATGAAAGCCTTTTGTCCTGATTGGGTTAGGGGGTTTTACTTCCAATGCACTTCTAACGAGATGGTTTTTTAGGTTGGGTGCTTTCCTATAGGTGAACTGGGGTTTAGTGGGAATTATGGTCTTCAAGACAGGATATTCTTGTAAAAGGTGCCAATGTTTTCTTATGATAGATTCTATTTTTTTGTGGTCTGAATCATATCCCGTAATGATTGACCATTGGAGTCTAGATTTTTTTGATTGTATATTTCTGGGTTGTTTGGTTTTCAGGAGATTGGATCTTTCTGTCTGTAATATGGTTGTGGCAGTGTCTTCGAGATCTTGTTTTTTGTAGCCCTTCTTTAAGAACTCTTTCTTCATTTCTTCTATTTGGAGTTGACACACATTGTTTTCACTGCAATTTCTTCTGATCCTGGTGAACTGTCCCTTGGGGACACCATTAAGCCAATTCTGGTGGTGTTCACTACTTTTCGGGATGTAGTTATACGTGTCTGTTGGTTTGTTGAAAGTCTTTGTGTGTATCATATTCTCCTTGATGTATACAGACAAATCCAGAAAGTGTGTTTCGTTTTTGCTTTTATTGAATGTCAATATTATATTCTTGTTATTGTTGTTAATCTGTTTGCAGAAATCATCAAGAGTTTCTTCTGTTCCTCTCCAAATGAAGAGGATATCATCTATATAACGATTCCAAGTTATCACATTGTTACTAAAACATTCTTTTGTGTAGATCTCGTTTCGCTCCCAGTACGCCATGAACAAATTTGCGTAAGTGGGAGCGAAACGGGTACCCATGGCTGTACCCCGTTTCTGCAGATAATATTCACCATCGAAGAAGAAGAAGTTGTTTTCTAAAATAAATTGGATTGACTCTTTTATGAAAGCTTTCTTGTTTGTGTCATATTCTGTTTCGTTTAGGAACTCAGAGATGGCTTCTTCTCCTTGGGTGTGTTCAATGATGGTGTACAGGGATGTTACATCTGCAGTGACCAGGATCATTTCTTCTTCCCAGGATACCCCTTGTAGTTTCCTAATTGTGTCCGAGGTGTCTTTGAGGTAAGATGGATTTCTGACGACGAGAGGTTGTAGCAGGGAGTCTATGAAGGCGGAGAGGTTAGAGGTTAGGCTCCCAGTCCCTGCGATGATGGGCCTTCCAGGTGGTGACGTAATGTTTTTGTGAATTTTGGGCAGTACGTAGATGGTTGGAGTGACTGGTTCTACAATGTTGATGAAACCATACTCTTCTACGGTTATTGCACCTTTGTCCAAATGTCTTGTGATGAGTTTTTGGAAGTTGTTCCTAATGCGTAGTGAAGGATCAGTTTTTAGTTTTTGATTGGTAGTGGTGTCCGATAGTTGTCTCAGGACTTCTTTTTTATAGTCCTCTTTATTGAGGATGGCGATTCCTCCTCCTTTGTCGCATGGTTTAATTACTATATTTGTGTCTTCTTTTAGGGATTTCATCGCTTCTCTTTCTTTTCTGTTCAGGTTCTGGGTGTGTTGTTTGTGCTTTTTAATTGTTTTGAGGTCTTCAATAATCAATTTTTGGAAGGTTTCTATAAAGTTTCCTTTGATGTGAGCCGGATAAAAGGTCGATGTTTTTCTAAATGTAATGGGTCTTTCTTCTTCTGCCTCATTTACTACATGATTATTTGATAGGTCTTCATTTGGAGTGTTTAATTTTTTTAGTTCAAAGAATTTTCTCAAAGAAATTTTCCTGATGTACTTTTGTACATCGATGAACTTATCGAATTCGTCGTGTGATGTAGTAGGTGCAAATTTAAGTCCCTTTTTTAGCACGTTCTCTTCGGCTGTTGTGAGAACTCTAGAGCTTAGATTGTAGATGATTTGTCTTTCTTCTGTTGGTTTAATGATAGTTGTTTCTTCAGTTTTCTTCTCCTTTTTCTTTTTATTTGTTTTTGGTTTCCCAGCTCTTGTGCCTCTTTTTCTTTTAGTTTTCCCCCTATACCTTATTTTTCTTTTTGTGTCGTTTTTTATTGTCGTTTTTTCTTTCCCTTCCTTTCTTCGCGAAAAGGGGGTTCATTCCTTATACGTGTTTCGTTCCCTTGGGAGGTGCTTTCTTCTTCCAATATAGAGTTTCCTCGTGGGTTGTGTTGATCTGAGGGAGTGGTTATTCTTGGCCATCTGTCTATAGTGATTCTTCTTTTGTGTGGACTTTTATAATTCCTATTTGTTCGAGATGATTCTCTGTTTGTGTTTTCCAGGTCTGAATTTAATTCAAACACTATGGGGATGTCTCCTTTTTCTCTCTTTTCAGAGTGTCTTCTATTTCTATTTCTGGATTTTTGTGGGGTGCTTTCTGAAGTGCTTTCTTTTTCCAGGTGTCTCACTCCTCTTCCGTGTAATCTATAGTGGCCGGCAGGAGGGGTTATTAAGGATTTTCTATTCCTCCTGCGTTCTGGAGTCCTTTTTCTGTGGGAATCTCTTCTACTTCTGTTTGGTGTGTGGAACCTTGATTTTTCATTATTTCGGTTTCTCCATTGCGGGGTGTAGGTCTTTATTGGACTTGGAGTTCTTTGATACCTTTGAAACGACCTTTTATAACCAATGTTAAATCTGTTTTTTATTGTTGTCTTGTAGGGTCTTCTGTTTATTCTCAGACTGGGATAGTATGGCTCATTCTTATACGTAAACTGGTGAAAAGGTGGTGTGTGATGCAGTCTTTTTCTCCACTTAGGTGTGTACCTGGGATAGGGTTCTCTCCATCTTTCATGTTGTCTTTCATTTTCGTTTTCTTCTTTTTTTCTATCATTTTCTTTATTCTGATGTCTCCAATTAAGTGGGATATTTCTTGTATGTTTTTCGTTTTTTTTATAATTATTTGGGGGTATTCCTTCTTTTTGTCCATTTTTAATTTTCTTTGATTTTGTTATTCCAAATTTGTAAAAATCAAAGTCTCTTTGTAGTTTCCATTGTTTCTTTTTCATTAAATCCTTTGTATTTTGTTCGATTTTGAGGCATATATCTTCTTCTAAAGTTTTGAATGTAGAGAGGTGGTTAAATGGTTCTAGCAATGTTTTCAGTGTTTCAATCGTCTCCTGTGTATCTTTTAGTTTCTGTTTTCTCTCATTTATGATAAGATCTATTAGAGAAAAAGAACATGTATCCAAAATCTTGGACCATTCCTGAATAAAGTCCTCAGTGGCATCTGTGAAAGAGGGGTGTTTTTCTAGTCTGAGGCCTTTAGGAATAACTTGTTCTGTACGATATTTGTCCAGGGTAGCCACCTCCCACCATAGTTTATTTTCTTTTAATAGCCATTCACTCATTTTATACATGGCTGCTTCAAGATTCTCTGAATTTATTTCAATTTCTTCAGTGTTAAAGTTAATATTGAAGACTTCTTTGACATCTTCAGATCTTCTTGAATAATGATTCAGCATGGTGCTGCCTGGTTTCACTAGTCTAGGGAAATGGTACTCAGATTTTGTGGTGTATTGGTGAAACCGGGCGCTCCTGTTGAG
The DNA here is from genome assembly GCA_031769625.1 of Taudactylus pleione. Taxonomy (NCBI): domain Eukaryota; kingdom Metazoa; phylum Chordata; class Amphibia; order Anura; family Myobatrachidae; genus Taudactylus; species Taudactylus pleione. The sequence goes on from JAUIMM010000189.1 coordinate 2,638,733, forward strand.
AGTAAGCGGGCCGTGAATGGTAATGGGTTTTCCCTAGTGAAAACCAAAGTCTGAATTATGTGTCTAAAGGTAGGTAATTACCATGTATTTAGGCGCTCCTCAACATAAATGCTGTGACGGAGTCGACCGTATAGATGACATAGGTCAGTGTAGACATAAAATAAAATGTATTAATGAATACAAGGTGATGCATGGAATATAAATGCATACAGTCAAGACGTGCTGTAGATTCAAAAGGGATGAGAATTCACAGAATCAGTTGATAAATACTGGGTGAGGCAGAAAAATGGTATCTGCCATGGACATTAGACATATGCAATAAGTGAATTATATATATTGTGGATGAATCAAGGCATGAAACATAAGACAAATGACAGGTCTGGTGAGTTCTGATTGCAGCAGGAAATGTGACTCCTGTTTTTAAAATAAGCACTATCGTGCAATGTACAAATAAATGGTAATAATTGTACACTTGGTAGTAGGCAAAAAAGTACAGGATATCATACCCGGTGGGTGATGGGGAGCCAGCGGGTGTTGAATTGCAGGGTGCCCGGGTTGCCCTGCAAGGCTCCTTACGCTTTACCCAAACGGAAATCAGATCCTGTGGAAAAAGTCCAGAGTCCTTGGAAGTGATTACAGGTGTAGCTTGCCGACGCGTTTCGAGATACTGGGTCTCTTCTTCAAGGCTGTAGCATACCTGTATTGCTGGGGGTCTTTTATAGCAGTCTCTGGGTATGAGGTGCACTTGCTAAAGCTTCCTCCTTGCCCCACTTCCGGTTTTGGGCGGAAGTGATGTCATCAGTACTTTAGATCTTCTTTTTAAGGAATCCTGGCATCTTTCTGTGCGGCCCAGGATAGCAATGTGTTGATTACCAGAGTAGGTATCTTTATTGAAGGCTGTTGATGATGGTTATCATATCAATGTGTGGTTATGTTCGCCAAACCGGAAGTGCTGCAGCGGCCATCTTGGTAGTGCAAAAAAAAAAAAAAAAAGATTTTTTTTTTTCTTCTTTTCTTCTTTCCTTCCCCCTTTCTTCCTTCTTTTCCCTTTTCCCCCGTTCTCTTCCTCTCTTTCTTCCTATGTCTCCTTTTTGAAAGCTGACATTTTGTAGGAATAGAAGAATGTGTCCATATATGTTATTGTTAGCTTGATTGGTGTTCTGTATTCCACTTGTAGATGACTTTTCTTGGTATGTGATGCCTCGTGAAAGGAAAGAAGGTGAGATTAGTTAGAGGATGTATCAGGTGACATGAAGTGGGGATGGGATATAGGGGTATACAGGATGATCACAGAAACCATTTTATTTCGAAATCTGCATTTAAGCCTTTTGGTACAAGGGTTTGTAAATTGAATATACTTTTCATCTCTGTACGTGCCAGGTTTCTCTCAACATTTCTATCTCGCCAGGTGGGTTTTATCTGTTTGAGACCTGTGAAATATTTTATGTGATTGGCTGAACATTGATGGTGTGTACGAAAGTGATCAGACAGATTATGAGTCATGACCCCTTTCTTGATATTTCGGAGATGTTCTCCTAACCGAATTTTGAGAGGTCTTGATGTTCTTCCAACATATCCTTTTTCGCAAGAACAGACAATCAGGTACACTACGTTGATGGAGTTACAGGTAATAAAGTCTCTAATTTTTAATTTAGAGCCATTCATCTCTATTTCTGTGTATTTGGTGGTTGTGTCTTTGATTTGTCTACAGGCTATGCACATGCCACAGCGATGAAAGCCTTTTGTCCTGATTGGGTTAGGGGGTTTTACTTCCAATGCACTTCTGACGAGATGGTTTTTTAGGTTGGGTGCTTTCCTATAGGTGAACTGGGGTTTAGTGGGAATTATGGTCTTCAAGACAGGATCTTCCTGTAAAAGGTGCCAATGTTTTCTTATGATAGATTCTATTTTTTTGTGGTCTGAATCATATCCCGTAATGAATGACCATTGGAGTCTAGATTTTTTTGATTGTATATTTCTGGGTTGTTTGGTTTTCAGGAGATTGGATCTTTCTGTCTTTCTGCAGAAACGGGGTACAGCCATGGGTACCCGTTTCGCTCCCAGTTACGCAAATTTGTTCATGGTGTACTGGGAGCGAAACGAGATCTACACAAAAGAATGTTTTAGTAACAATGTGATAACTTGGAATCGTTATATAGATGATATCCTCTTCATTTGGAGAGGAACAGAAGAAACTCTTGATGATTTCTGCAAACAGATTAACAACAATAACAAGAATATAATATTGACATTCAATAAAAGCAAAAACGAAACACACTTTCTGGATTTGTCTGTATACATCAAGGAGAATATGATGCACACAAAGACTTTCAACAAACCAACAGACACGTATAACTACATCCCGAAAAGTAGTGAACACCACCAGAATTGGCTTAATGGTGTCCCCAAGGGACAGTTCACCAGGATCAGAAGAAATTGCAGTGAAAACAATGTGTGTCAACTCCAAATAGAAGAAATGAAGAAAGAGTTCTTAAAGAAGGGCTACAAAAAACAAGATCTCGAAGACACTGCCACAACCATATTACAGACAGAAAGATCCAATCTCCTGAAAACCAAACAACCCAGAAATATACAATCAAAAAAATCTAGACTCCAATGGTCAATCATTACGGGATATGATTCAGACCACAAAAAAATAGAATCTATCATAAGAAAACATTGGCACCTTTTACAAGAATATCCTGTCTTGAAGACCATAATTCCCACTAAACCCCAGTTCACCTATAGGAAAGCACCCAACCTAAAAAACCATCTCGTTAGAAGTGCATTGGAAGTAAAACCCCCTAACCCAATCAGGACAAAAGGCTTTCATCGCTGTGGCATGTGCATAGCCTGTAGACAAATCAAAGACACAACCACCAAATACACAGAAATAGAGATGAATGGCTCTAAATTAAAAATTAGAGACTTTATTACCTGTAACTCCATCAACGTAGTGTACCTGATTGTCTGTTCTTGCGAAAAAGGATATGTTGGAAGAACATCAAGACCTCTCAAAACTCGGTTAGGAGAACATCTCCGAAATATCAAGAAAGGGGTCATGACTCATAATCTGTCTGATCACTTTCGTACACACCATCAATGTTCAGCCAATCACATAAAATATTTCACAGGTCTCAAACAGATAAAACCCACCTGGCGGGATAGAAATGTTGAGAGAAACCTGGCACGTACAGAGATGAAAAGTATATTCAATTTACAAACCCTTGTACCAAAAGGCTTAAATGCAGATTTCGAAATAAAATGGTTTCTGTGATCATCCTGTATACCCCTATATCCCATCCCCACTTCATGTCACCTGATACATCCTCTAACTAATCTCACCTTCTTTCCTTTCACGAGGCATCACATACCAAGAAAAGTCATCTACAAGTGGAATACAGAACACCAATCAAGCTAACAATAACATATATGGACACATTCTTCTATTCCTACAAAATGTCAGCTTTCAAAAAGGAGACATAGGAAGAAAGAGAGGAAGAGAACGGGGGAAAAGGGAAAAGAAGGAAGAAAGGGGGAAGGAAAGAAGAAAAGAAGAAAAAAAAAAAAAATCTTTTTTTTTTTTTTTTGCACTACCAAGATGGCCGCTGGAGCACTTCCGGTTTGGCGAACATAACCACACATTGATATGATAACCATCATCAACAGCCTTCAATAAAGATACCTACTCTGGTAATCAACACATTGCTATCCTGGGCCGCACAGAAAGATGCCAGGATTCCTTAAAAAGAAGATCTAAAGTACTGATGACATCACTTCCGCCCAAAACCGGAAGTGGGGCAAGGAGGAAGCTTTAGCAAGTGCACCTCATACCCAGAGACTGCTATAAAAGACCCCCAGCAATACAGGTATGCTACAGCCTTGAAGAAGAGACCCAGTATCTCGAAACGCGTCGGCAAGCTACACCTGTAATCACTTCCAAGGACTCTGGACTTTTTCCACAGGATCTGATTTCCGTTTGGGTAAAGCATAAGGAGCCTTGCAGGGCAACCCGGGCACCCTGCAATTCAACACCCGCTGGCTCCCCATCACCCACCGGGTATGATATCCTGTACTTTTTTGCCTACTACCAAGTGTACAATTATTACCATTTATTTGTACATTGCACGATAGTGCTTATTTTAAAAACAGGAGTCACATTTCCTGCTGCAATCAGAACTCACCAGACCTGTCATTTGTCTTATGTTTCATGCCTTGATTCATCCACAATATATATAATTCACCTATTGCATATGTCTAATGTCCATGGCAGATACCATTTTTCTGCCTCACCCAGTATTTATCAACTGATTCTGTGAATTCTCATCCCTTTTGAATCTACAGCACGTCTTGACTGTATGCATTTATATTCCATGCATCGCTATGTCATAGTTGTCTGGTTGGTGTGGCTGAACCAACCGGACACTTGTCCGGTTGGTGTGGCCACATCCTTAATGGGTGTCTTTAGAAGTGCAGTGCTATGCCACCCCAGTCTCCCTCCCCTCCTCCTAAATTACCCTTAAACTTCCACATGCACCTGACACCCAGTTACTACCTTCCCACTTCCTGCTAGTTGGGACAAGCAATCTGATCACGGGTGTAGAACTGTCCAACGGAAATCAGGACATTTGGAAGGTTTTGTTTATGTTGGTAATTTATGTCACCATTCTGTTGTGTAAAGCAGACCATATTCATAATTAAGTTTGTTGTACTGAATTGAAAATCTGCATAGGCTTCTGTTATTAATTATTTAATATTAATGCACAACGTAGTTAAAAGAGTACTTATGTAGGCCTATTTTATGTCAACAAAGTAAGTAGCTACCATTTCTGAAAATAAAAGAATAAATAAAAAACAACGTGTTGCCACAGTTAATAAAACAAAGTGAGTTTGAATTTACAGCTAGGCATTATTAAAGTCGACTGCATTTTTATTAATATTATGTTGGGATTATGATATTACTCAAGACCAGTGTTATTAAAAGACATTCAGTACTTCTTTCAATCACCATTAAGAACAAGAGAAATCAATATTAAAGTAAAGTGGATTAAAGAAGTTTAAAAAAAGATTTACCCTTTTAAAGAAAAGTTTATAAACCATTTTTTTCTCAAAATGCTAGGAATTTCCTTTTATAGGTCTGTTTTGCTGCCTATTATATTTTAATATTCCCCATCTGTTCGTAAATAAGTACACTGAATAAAACAATTGTTTTCATAGTTCCATGCTCATTGGATGCCTTACTTATGCCATGAGCTGGCAAGTGCTCAAGGAAAAAATGACAGCTTGGGCCGTTTGAGTACATTTCCATAAATGTATTCAACCCTAATGAAATTGCCTGGCTCTATTTTAATATATTCATTAGTACTGTAAACTATCAACACTACCCCCAGGATGATGAAGAGCAAACATGGTGCAAGAACCCAGTCATAGTTCAAGGCCTAAGAGGGTAACTTTTGGCTATATGTTCCTGGTAACGTCTAACCGTTTTATTGAGTGTGCAGCTATGCAAACAGACTTATCACAATAAAAATAATTGATTTTAATTAGGAATCGTCACATTATTGCAGGACAAGGCTTCCTTTGTTCCGTCAAAAGCCTGCTTTGCCTGGCCACTAACATGCAAGGATTTCTTTACATGGCTTTAGGTAATCGGTGTGACACAATTTCAGTGCTGTGACCTGATAGCTCTTTTCAAGTGATTGAGCCACACTTGTTGGAACTTGTTCGACATGTTTGCTCGATAGCAGTTAGGAACAAAAGTGGTTACATGGTGTAACAATGAGTTCTCCACCGTCTGTTTGTAGAAGACTTAGGTATGAACCAAGGTATTGAATGTCCCCGTGATTTGTACACTGAGGTGTTTATCAGCATTATCTATAGCGACTCTCTTGCATGTCCGTATTACACACATTTAGCTTGAGTTGGCAAGAAACTGTAGTTCTTTTATTGTCTGGGTCACCATGATCTACTTACAGAGGGTAAGCTTACAAAATCAGGTGCTAATTATGAGACTCTTTTCTCTATAGTTTACATAGAGATTTCCTGCCATAGCTGTACATTCCAGTAGAATAGTATAGTGGCACAAGAGTTAACCCCTGTAATACAGAGCTGTCTAACACTGGAACATCAGTGTTGTTTGTACTGGCACAAAAAGCGTTGTTTCCTGTCTAATATGTGAAATTTTTTTTTTTTATAAATTTAAGCCACATTTGTAACGCAATTATGATGCTACAAATAATACATGTACTGCGTCTTTTCACAGGCAATTTTTTTTTTTTGGAGGGAGCAAAATTATGTGGGGCAGAAATGGTAATTTGAAAAGATTAAGGTTGGAATGCAATTAGCCATGGTAATTTGCCACAGGTCTGAGCAGACCTGAAAAGATATATACATGATAAGTAGCCTGTTATCGGTTGCACAGTGGGTTAACACATAGGTCTGGGAACTTTTTCTGGATTCTATGTGTTAACGCCCGATAACAGATAATTTTTCGGGTGAGAAAAAAGGGCTGTATTTCAATAGCCCCAGGCGTTAAATTATCTGGGCTAATTGAATATTCTCATTAGTTTAACTAAAAACAACTAAAGTCCAAATTAGTTGTTTTTACCTTGTTTTTAGATTTCATAATTATAAAAATACCAATATGTGTTGCTTATAATGAACACTCCTAATTAGAGTACGCATACAATAGATGAGGAGTGGCCACGGCAGGAAGCTATATAATAAGGCCCCGCCCTTTTGCCTCTAATATGCTATTTGTTTTTATTTTCATTAAAGATACCCATAATTTAAAACAACTTGTTAATATAATTTAATCTCGCACAACTGTAAGTATTTAGTATTTTACTTGAAAGCATAACAGCTCACACTTAAATGGTTGGAGGGTACACTCAGGGCTGCCATCAGAAATTCTGGGGCCCGGTACCAAAAAAATAGGCAGCCCCCCCCCCCCCCGGGTATAGGTCAATTGAGCGGAGCTGTGGATAATGTGGGTGGAGCTATATCAGGGGTGTTGCCTCAAATGGTGGGTAAACCAGGGAAGGCTACGCATGGTGGAGGGGTCAGGAGGTGGGACTGGGCAGGGAAGACTGGACAAGGGGGGCACTAGGCTGTGATGGGTGGACTGGGGTGGCAAAGGGCAGGGATGGCTGGTTGGACTAGGGGGGCAAAGGACAGTAGGGGAGGGGCAGAGAAGACTGGAAGGTTGGCTGGACGGGGGGTGGTTGCAGGGAAGGCTGGCTGGACTGGAGCAGGTAACAGGCTGGCTAGGCTAGGAGGGGGGCACATTGAAGACTTGCTGGACTGGGGGAGGGGCAAGGCAGGCTGGCTGGACTGAGGGGGCATAGGGAAGGCTGGCTGGACTGAGGGAAGGCAGGCTGACGGGACTTAGCAGGCTGGCTGGACTGGGGGAGGGGCAGGGCAAGGCAGACTGAACTGAGGGGGGGTGCAGGAAAGGATGGCTGTACTGGGGGGGGGCTGCAGGAAAGGCTGTGCAGGGAAGACTAGCTGGACAAGAGAGGGGAGGACACATGGCAGGGTCAGCATACCTGCTTTCTTCATTCTTTTCTCCTGAGAGAGAGGGGGCACGGCTGGCAGCTGCAAGGAGTGCACCAGGCGGCAGGCAGAGAGAATGAAAGAGCATAATCGCTGTGGCATTCAACTATGGACTGTCACTGGAGCCGGCCACGAGTATCAGCGGCGCTGCAGCATTTGATCTATGGAGCCGACTGCGAGCCAATCACAGCTCGCGGAACGGCATCCGCCGCTCCTGATTGGCTGATCAGGAGCTGCTGCTCCTGATTGGCTCGCGGAACGGCAGCCAATCAGGAGCGGCCGTTCCCGATTGGCTGCTCAGGAGTTGCTGCTCCTGATTGGCTGCCGAGGCTGGCTCCAGTCCTAGATCAGCGCCGCTGATGCCCTTTCTCCCTGCCTGCTGCCCGATGCATTTCTTGCCGTTGTCAGCTGGGCCCCCTCTCTCTCCGGGCCCGGTACTAGAGTACCGGCAGTCCCCCCCTGATGGCGGCCCTGGGTACACTTACCTCTATAAATCACCATCAAACCCTCCCCACCTCATCTTTTTCTACCTTGCCTACATACTGTATCTTCCACATGCAAGGTAAGATAACTAGAGCAGAGTGCTATTATAACCTCATTGGGTAAATTATTCATACCTCATCACCTTCTTTTATTTCTTACTGTTAAAGTAAAGAGAATAAGGAAAAACCATTCCTTGTAGTCAGTACAGTGGTCATTCCAATACACATACATATTATACACTAGATATAAAACTCCTAGACATATAGACTAGAAATCTTCATAAAGTGATTCTAGCGATGTAGCAGGGGTGATGGCACAAAAATGTGCAAGTAGTCATTTTAAAAAGCTGGCGTGCCCCTCTGTATGATCACCCTGTGATGTGACACCCTCCTATCACCTCACAGAAAAAAACAATGACCTTAGAATAGAGGCAGCAGTAAATCTAGAGAACAGGCAACAAGAATCCGTGAGTGACAGGCAGCATTACCTGAGGGTGACTGACTTGTGTGCATGTCATGTCACTGCTGACACAGTCACCACACTACTTTCTCCCTGTTCTTGTCTCCTTACATTCCTGCTAAGCAGTTAATAACAGTGCTGGCCTCTGAGTGCACACCATCATACAGAGTGAGAAAACAATGCCCAGACCCGCATATACCAGTGCAAGGGCACATTATGCTAACATCCAAAAGCCATCTGTGTGTTTTACTGCCATGGATGGAATGATCCATGTATATATAGATTCTAATGATTTTAAAGCTTTGGTGTCACCTTATTTTCTTTGGCTACTTACACCTTTTACTACTCAATGTTCCTTTCACACATTGACATTTAACCTATATATATCAGTCTTATTAAGTTCACCCTAGGATTTTTTTTTTGGGGGGGGGGGGAAGGAGAAGACAGCTGTCATTCCCTCTCTGGTTATCTATCCTAATAAACTTCAGTTAATCAACGAAGACACCGCTTACTGTCTTTTAAGTGGGAACTGAGCTGTAACAACATTTCATGTTTATAAATATGTTTCGATCCATATAAACCAGGGAATATTTATTTGTTATCTAAACTCTGTGGACCTGATTCATAGATGGACACACAGAGATTGCAGAGCCGCACACTAGCAGCTGTGCAAATTCGTCCATCTCTGATGCAAATGCAGAAAGAGGTGTCAGACATTTGGTATCCCAATTCCCGATGGTTGCTCCTTTGGTCAGGCTGCGGGAGCAGAAGGTTCCCGCAGCCTGACCGGGTACTGGTCACGTAAGAGGCCAGGAATCTACATCTGCTGACGCAGACTCTGGCCTCGTCCCTACTGGAAAATGGGGGTGACACGCCCCCGTTTCTGGGAATGGTGACCAACCACGCCCATGCTCCACCGCCCAAACACTGCAGCATGCCAAACATCGGAGATGTACGTTCATCATTGGATGAACACAGTGTACATCTCTGAACATGCCCCATGTAGCCTAAGTGAACTACATACCATATGCATATGTACGTGAATTAATTATTTTGTGCTTACTATGGATTTTTGTTTATCTTGCTGACACTTCCGCCTATTTTAAAGTTGTTGACATTTTACAAATTGCTTTTAGAGCCTGGGGTAAATCTGTAGCATAAAAATTGCAAGCAAGAGCATCAAACAAAAAATAAAAACAAAATATCTCAGATTCCAGTAATAATATTTTCATATGTGCCTGTATGTAAATATACTGGAATTTTGACATCAAATTTTTATTCTATTAATGTTTGCCTCATTATTTTTAAGTGCTATGGAACTGAAAAAAAAGAATTATTCAAAGTTCCATAATGATTCTACCCTTTTCTAACCTGGTCACCCGTGTACATATGGTACTAGAACTTCCATGAGGCAGAGAAACAGAAATGATTCATATTATTGCCTGTTCTTGAGATTCTCTTGACTGAAACAATGCAGTGGGGCTTTTAGGTCTCTGCTACCCCAATGTTGACACAGTTTTGGTTTCCTTGGATTCTTGACATTTGGTTTAGTATTTACACGTCTTTGCTATTTACACTAGCTCATGAAGAAATATATGTACCTGATGACACAACTGTCCAACTAAACACTCTTAAGATCTGTAGCCCATAGTGCTGGGGCAGTTCCTATTTTAGAACGCCGCTCCACCAGAATGTGTTCAGCATCCTCTTTTGCTCAGGATCAATAGTAAGATTGATAGCAGCTCTTTTAGTCACTGTGTAACTTTTATTGGTCTTTTGATTATTGATTCATATTTTAGCATATGGCATTGTTTCTTTTAAGGATATCAACTTTATTTTTTTTAATTTAGCCTGTAAATACAACATTTTTTATTCATTTCATTATGGTTATTTAATGACCATTAGTAATATTTTTATAATAAATTATTTAGTATAATGGGATGGATGCAGAGTTGGCGTAGCTGAACATAAGGTGCATTCTTATGTAGGCTAAGTTCAGGCAGGCAAATTGGCAGAATTGTGGCATATGCAGGGTTATGCATACATGAATATGTGCCTGTTTTCAGACAAACCTTTTGCACCAAGGATAGGACTGGTGTAAGTATGCAGTGATAATGATCACTGCCATGATACTAAACATAAGTGGATCTGTGCATGCAATGCAGGAGCAATTATGGCCCCAAATGAGCTGTGCTCATTTTTGAATGTATACTAGGAAAGGACACAGGGGTTTTGCTAGCCATAAGGGGAGAATTGAGAGTTATTGATTAAAAAAGAGTTTACAAAAATAAATAACTTCTATATGCTTATGATTTTACTAATAGCAGAACATTAATTAAGTATGATTTTCAAATGGTATAGTTATAAATTGGGTGTGAATTAAAAATATATTTATCACTTTTCCTTTTTTTATTTTATCTTTTAACTTGATAAAATTAAAAAATATATGATCAATCTTTCTTTACTTTTGTAGTAAAATTTAATAAACAGTGGTTTGTGTAGCTTTACACAAATAAAGAATTATGATTCACATTATAAAATAAATAATCGCCCTTTGCTATATGTATTTTAAAATCTGGATACATATATACAAATTTTTTTTATTATTATTTATGTTAATGGAGACTTTTATTTTTCTTTGTATTATTTATTTATGTATTTTTGTTATAACTGCTACATAAGCTTATTTGTGCTATATTATATATTAGTAGGCTCTTAGTTACAGTAAGCACATTGTCATTTTCTAATGACAACTTAAAATACTTTTATATGTATTTTATGTATAAAATACTTTTTATGTATTTTGATAAGTGGCTTTAAACTTTTACCATTTTAAGCAAGTTAATGTTTTCTTCTGTTTGCTGTGAAATGATCACTCTATGAAATAGTAAACCTCAATTGAAAGTGTGTCATGTCTATGGGAAGTGTTAATGGAAAGTATTTTGTTTGCAGAAATCGCAGCACAGTTCGACTGTTTTTCTGTGCGAGGCTTACTATGTTTTACCTATTTTGGAACATTTTTTATATTATAAATAAATCTTGCAATGAATGGATGGGTGCTATGCTTGTACATAAACGTAAGCGATATACAGTATACAAGAGGTATACTTTTGTTATTTATTTCATACAGAAATGGGCAAGACTACAAGAAATACGGTATATATCTTGTATAGAGCACTAGTTGGAAAAGCATGGCAGTGTAAAACACCTTACTTCATGGTCGTCTAGGTGTTCTGCACACGGGCCCCCCAGGCATTAATGTACCTCTGTACCCACTCCTCTGCGTGATTCAGGGGCCCATTCATCAACATTAAAATAACGTTTTTAAGGACATTTTCCTTAATTACCATTATTTTAGTATTCATGAACACACTTAACACAGGAGATATCACTGATATCTCCTGGTTAAGTCCGCCTGCGTTAATTTCCACACTCCCCATACATTAGTACATTAGTATGGGGTTATGGAAATTGTGCTATTCATCAAATTCCCGAAAATTATGTATTTTCGGAATTTAATGTTGTTGCTATACGCCGCTGTCGGGTGGCGTATAGCAGGTTACACTTACCTGCTGTCAGCTGGACAGGTTCTCTGCCGGCTCCCTCTGTCACTCTGGTCGCTTCTCAGGCTCCGTCTGCTGTGCTGTCACTGTTCTCCCGGCAGAACACAGTAAAGTTTAGAAGACATTTTTTTTCACTAAACTTTACTGTGCTCTGCCGGGAGAACACAGTGTCAGCACAGCAGACGGGGCCAGAGACAGCTGCAGCGGCCAGGAAAGTGGGGGACAGGGAGGGGTGAGGGGGGAGGTTGGGGGGGACACACAATTACCACAGCTGTAGGCAGTGCTGCGCATGTGCTGCTTTTATCGATGTAACTGACTACATCTTAGAGTAGATATGGAAAAGTATCTATTTCCTGAAAAGCTGCTATCACAAAAAATTACAGCTTTTCAGAGTAGATACTTATGGAGAGGAGGAATGATGAATTCCTCTGGTAATTAGGTAGAACTCCATGCGAGTTCTAAACCTAATTACCTCCATCAAATTTTATGTGTTAATGAATAGGCCCCAATGTCTGAGATCTGTGTGCATAGTCTGTGCCTCTGTATACCACAGTCTCTGTCCTTGCATGTGTGTGCATACTGGGGCAGAATCAGTAGAATGAGGGGATTGGGGGAGAAATTAATTAAGGTGCTGGGAGAAATAAGGGTAGATGTGGAACAATGAATTAGGCCCCTTGAATGGGATTTCCTACCGAGCTAAAAGTTGCCAGCCAATCTATATATCACCATCACATACCCCTGTATGTGATGGTGATATATAGATTGCCGTGACTTCTAGCAGTCACACTAGTGATTTGTATACTATTGATGGTAGGAGTCGCGACACAGCCAATCAGAAGAGGCTGCCAACCATCATTATTATCAGTGTGTATTCTGCAGCAGCGGTCAAGTACCTTTAAGAGAAACATCTCCTGACATGCATCCGTGTCCAAGTTGAACTCCATCACATTTGGAGTTCACGACCATTACCATGCCAGTTCTACGTGTAAGTATAAGGTGTTGTCACAATATGTTACCGAAATTGCATGTGGTGGAATTGTGTTTTTTTTTTAATGTATGCATTCATAGTACAGAAATGTGTATTTTATGCAAAACATAGAGGCATGTCCAAATGTATACGTTCCCCATTGTGTCTACAAAAAGATGGCGAGAACAATTACCTGTATTTATGTGTAAATAGAAAACATTGACATCTAATTTCTTGACATTTTTAAATATTTACATTTAGTGGTGAAAAAAAACCAAAATGAGATATTAGAACCATATTGTGGTCTAATGACATGCTCTGCAATGTTGAAACTCTGACTTTGAACTATATATTGAAGTAAATATGTAAATAAATCCCAGCATGTAGCAATAAATATTAGAGGGGTTTCCAACAAACAAATTCCAACTATGCGTAGTAAATGTTTACGCAATAGCAACATTCATTTTCTTATTTTTTTCTTGAAATAAATGATATTTGATGGAGTGCCATTTCAAATATAGATAAAAACAAATGAGAGCATGATGTCTGGTAATTAAATCAAAGAAAATATTTACACACAAATAAAAAAAAAAAGTTTAAACAAGAAGAATGTATCTAAACATTGCCTGTCTGTCATTCAGAAAGGCAACATAAATTGGTGAGGAGAGGAAGGGAGACTCACAAACAGGTCAGACAAGATTCTAGCCTCTCCTGCCACAAAACCAAAAGATTCAGAGCCACACAGACTAGGGCTAGATATACCCAGCTTCATAAGCCGAGGCAATCCAGTTATTTTCCTGTATGACAGAATAAGACTTTTTATTTACGGTTTCTAAATATTGGTTGTCTGTAGCAGGCAGAAAGTTCTCCACTGTCCCATACATTTGCATGTAAGTGTCCCTTATTTACAGATGTGTCCTATTCATACAGAGACGGATTTAGTCCTCATGAGGACCTAGGTAAGATACCAGTTTGGAGCCCCCTCTCTCAAACCATCCATAGTAATATATTTTTGTTCCTTATTCATACCCCTTACATTATTATGGCTTTAGTAGCGACGCTGGCACCATGTTTCTATACGTTCATTATCTCAGCTGAAGGCAGAAACATACCCCGAAAAGACTCATGACACTCATCCCTACCCTAATCCTGACCCTAACTCAACCCTAACCCCAAACCTCATCCTAACCATGACCTCTAACTCTAAAACCCCAACCCCTTACCGCTAAACCAACACTAATCCCCTAACCCTAATACCCTAACCCAGACCCCTAAACTAACCCAAACCCTTACACCAACCCTAATACCCTATCCATAAAACCCTAACCCAAACCCCTAAAATAACCCTAATATCCTAACCCTAAGTAAGATGTTATAGCTAAGGGCCTGATTCAGTAATGATCACTATTGCAACAGATATTACGCACGCAGTCTCAATGCGAGGATATGCTAATGATTGCAATTGCAATGCCATTGCAGCCTAACATAAGGACACCTCCTTTACCTTACACACATCCGTAATACTTAGCAAGACTGTGAAACCAACGGTAACATCGAGTACAATCACAGCCTCACGCACACTTGCACAAGGTCAGACCTTACTCAGAAATTGCTAACCTCATCGCACACAGTGAAAGCCCAAGCTGCATATGGCATCGCAATGGCTTTTTTATGCATGCCCCTGTAACGGCGTTCGAACGCACTGGCACGCCTGCATTTCATCTACCACCTCCCCATCACCAACCCAGAGGCACAGTAACGGAGCCCAGTGCCAGTATTAGTGATATTAATACTAGTTTTAGCTTCGTTGCTGAGACTCTGTAAAAACATTTACAAGTACAACTGGAAGCAGGGCTTTGTGATGGATGGACTGTCATCATACACCAGGCATCTATATGCCATACGGCGGATATGCCCGGCACGACTGAGCTGCTCTGAGAGGTGTAGCGTACCATCTTTTTTCTTTTACATTTTGTATCTTATTTGCATCACAGATGCAGTGAAACACCACTGAAAGTGCATTGCTCTATGACTTTAACCACACAGGATTTCATTTTAAACGTATACAAAATCTCAGATAAAGCACAACGGAACTTGGCGTGAGGAAAAGCTGCAGCCGCTGCATTGCACACAGATGTACATATTGTGTTAGGATCTGCGGTTAGCAGATCATCTTGATTGCAGTTCCCAGTCTTAGTTGCTACTGGGACACTGCATTTTTCCTGTCTGTCTGTGTGCTGATCTCATGTGTTCATTAATTACTGTCTGTCTGTGTGCAGTATCAGCTGCACACTAGTTAATTGTCCTGTCTGTGTGCACAGGCCAGCTGCACACTAGTCTGTCATTAGGGAGGCTTGCAGGGCTTGCTCTGTTAAATTACAGCCAACACTTCATTCCATGCCGGTGATAGAGTATTCGTGTTTCCGGTTTTGGCTTAGTCTCCTGTCACCCAGTCGAGCTCCAGTTCTCCTGTCTATTGTATTGTATTATTCTGCTGTTTGTGTCATCCAGGTGGCACAGACAGTACTCTGTGTCCAGAGTACGCAGCCCATCATGCGCTGCTTGTGTCAACTCGGCGGCACAGGCCGCATTACAGCATCAGCTGCTTGTGTCAACCTGGCGGCACAGGCCGCACTACAGCATCACCTGCTTGTGTCAACACGGCAGGACACAGGCCGCACTACAGCGTCAGCTGCTTGTGTCAACCCGGCGGTACAGGCCACACTCCAGCGTGTTCAGTGCGCCATCCGGCGTACCAACATCAGTGACTTTATTATTGTACAGATCTTCATCTGCCACATCTTGCCAAGCTTATTCAGCCAATAAGGCTGCTGCATGACCCAAAGGCTGCACCATATCCTACGGCCCACCGGCCACAGCTAGCCATATACCAGCCCTCAAGGCTGCTGCATGGCCCAAA
Organism: Taudactylus pleione; assembly: GCA_031769625.1. Lineage (NCBI taxonomy): Eukaryota > Metazoa > Chordata > Amphibia > Anura > Myobatrachidae > Taudactylus > Taudactylus pleione. The sequence continues at coordinate 2,654,679 of JAUIMM010000189.1, forward strand.
GGCCGCTTCATATTCTACGGCCCACCGGCTACAGCTAGCCAAGATATACCAGCCCTCAAGGCTGCTACATGGCCCAAAGGCCGCTTCTTATCCCATGGCCCACCGGCCACAGCAAGCCAAGATATACCAGCCCTCAAGGCTGCTGCACGGGCCAAAGGCCGCTTCATATCCTACAGCCCACTGGCCACAGCTAGCCAAGTAATTCCAGCTCTCAAAGCTGCTTCATGGCTGCATCTAGCCAAGAAATTCCAGCCCCCAAGGCTGTAGCTGGAGTATATCTTAAAGGGTCACGTACGTGGCATAACACATATATCGCACATCAAATTGACTAGTGTTTTCTAGCAGAGAAGTTTTCTCGCTTACAGTTGTTTTAGTTATGGGAATAAGACGCACATTTTGAGTGAAAAAGATGCTCTGCACGGCTGGATCACTCAGGACCTGGTGCACCAATAGGGGCTTTTTGTTGCAACTGAAGCCACAGTGTATGAGGACACATCTATAGATCACATTCATATTACATTCAACAAATTAAATACACATGCAGTCAACATTCTTGAGTGAGATCCAAGGACACAAGGTTTAGGGCTCGATCCAAATTAGCCACGATGATCTCTCCGGTGCGAGTCATTGCGGCAATGGTCACACTTTATGGCAGCCCAGATTCGCTGCAAATTGGGTTCCGCGCAAAATTCAGCGAATTCGGGCATGGGGAGGGCTGCAAAGGGTGCAAGGTGTGGGTCCGTTGCCAGCGTTTTAACGCCGTTGCAACGGCAACTCGCACCCTTCGCATGGAATAGGATTGACCCTAGAGTAGTGTCAAACATCAATGTGTGAAAGGTCTTTGTCATGATTATGGCCTTCAACTCAGGCAGCAGCTCAGGAAAACTATATGGGCTCGATCCAATTAGGTGTGAATTGCAAGTAGCGAGTTTGTTTCTTTAAACTCGCACACTTTGCCGCAAAGCGCGCTCCAGAGAATTCTCCATTCCAATTAAAAATTCCTATTCGCATTACTCGTAGCAGAGGGGTGTGAATTGACTGCCAAATGAGATGTGCGAGGAATGCATGAAAATGTGGGGAGACCATCCTGGACCCCCCAAAATTGATAATTTCTTTAGCAGGACTGTATAGACAGCTGTTTGTGGCCATTAGGAAGCTACTGTAGGTTTTGAAATGGTGTCAAATGGCTGTTTTGTGCTTTTTTTTTTACAATGCAAGAAAATGATAAAAAACAAACTTCATTTAATCTCAAACGAATTAAACAAAAAAATGCAAAAAAAAGTTGGACAAAGGGTGATTTTAGGGTACTTTGAGGGCACATTGAGAAATGTAAAAAAAATTATAAAAACTTATCTTTCAACTAAAAAAATATTGTAATTAACTTTGGGGTGCCTAAACTAACAAAAAAGTTGATTTTGGGTAAATTTGAGGAATTTTTTTTTGTACCCCCAAAAAATTACTTGTAATTTTAGAAATAATTAAGCTAATTTAAAACTTCCAAATGCCTAACTAGTCATTAGGGGGGGTGTCCAAGGGGTTCAGCACAGGGTCCCGACATTTTAACCTTAAAATAAAGATTTTCCTTTCCATCTCTCACCCACAGGGAGGTGCGAGTGGAAAGTTTCGAATTCAGTCTGACTGATTCAGTACGAGTTGCTAATTGGATTGCAAAATGAATTCGCTATGTGAATTCGAAGTGAAAATCGCAACTCGCACCTCGCTCCACGCAATTCGCAGCTAATTGGATTGACCCCTATGAGTGTGAGTTTTCTGTTTCTGTTTTTATACCTGCTTGTATACCTCTCTGACTCTATTTCATTGGCTGAGTTTAAAAAGTGTCAGAGTTTACTGCTAAACTCTCACATTTTCTAAACTCTCACTCTATTACATTTGGCCCATTGTCTCAGAAATGTCTTGAAAGTGTTTTGGACCTTCCTGGATGGTGACTGGGAGGTAGATAAGCAGGCGCGTGGAGATGGTCCATCTTATTGGTGTGTTATGGGAGTGTTGCTATGGTGGTTGGTCTAATTCAGATATAAAAGAATATGCAACATGTAAAGAAGACAAGCAATAACTAATTGTTCATGGAGAACTGTTATTAAGAGCAAAGTTGCAGTAATCTAACAAAATACAGCTAAAGAATGCAATTAATATCTCTATCTATCTATCTATCTATCTATCTATCTACCTATCTATCTATCTATCTATCTATCTATCTATCTATCTATCTATCTATCTATCTATCTATTGTTGGTTCGTTTGGACTAATCTCTTGAACCACTGGACATATTTTGATGGGGTTTTCACTATTCTATCCAGCATTTCTCGAGGAACCATTCATCTGTGCCAAAAGGGAGCCGAGCAGTATTGATTTTACTGAAGCAAGTCACAGAAAACACTGTGGTACTGTGTGAGTGACTGACTGCTGCTGTTGCAGGTATGAGAGCTGGACTCTAATTGGCTCTCTGAGACAGTGAGAGCCAATCAGAGCTAGAAATGTGCCCTGTTGCTTAGCAGTAGCCTAGAGAGGGGAGGGAGTCAGGGACTGAGCAGGATCAAATCTGAGGTAGACAGAGTGAGAGCCTCAAACAAACCCATGTCCTGATGCAGATAAAGTAGCCAGAAAGTAGCATGGGGAGTCATAGCTATCAGGAATTAATAAGTCAAACAACCATCGGAACACAATTAAATATTTTCCGTTTGATGGAGGCAACCATCGGACTGCCACCATCAAATGGTAAAAAACACTACCATCGTAACAAAAACTTTGATGGTTAGTAACCATCGGATTCCAATGTCCATCCCTACTCTGAACCTGCAGGTGGACTCCAGCCACCACTCCTCCACCGTGAAGCACTCCCTCTCCAGTGTGATGTTTCCGCTCATCCACACACCCTCGGTGAACAAGAGGCACCTTCCATGGAATTCAGCGCTGTTTTCGGACAAGGGGCACTGCAGCGAGGAAGCTCAACAGGAACACCAGGAAATACAAGGTACATTGTGCAAAGAGGACATTGCTCATCGCCATTGTCTGCAGCCGGCGAGGGGTGCACATGGTGCCTGCGGAAATATGCACAAAAGAACATGTTGCTGATAATACTTACGGTAGCTGCAATACAAATCTCTCATCCATGATCCTCCTGTCCTTCCCAGAACATCCCTGTGACCGAGCCCCAGCCAGCTGCAGGGCAGCAGCAGAGGGGGTTGTGGTGATACTGGTGAGATGCAGGGGACAGGAGTGAGAAGTAGGGGACTGTGGTGAGATGCAGAGGCCTGTGGTGAGATGCAGAGGGCTGTGGTAAGAACCAGTGGCAGGAGAGAGAATCAGGGGCCTAAAGCGATCGTGCTGAGCGACAAAATATGTGGGTCCCAAGGACCCACCACTTTAAAAGAATGGTGTCCTAACTGAAAATTTCTGGGTCCCATCATAATTTATGCTTTAGAGCTGGGAAATAGTGTAAAGCAGACTGCAGGTGATCTCTCCTCTACATGTGAGACAGGGAAGTTGTGATGTAAAGCCGGGAAATAGTATAAAGCAGACTGCAGGTGATTTCTCCTGTACATGTGAGACAGGGGACTTGTGATGTAACGCCGGGAAATAGTGTAAAGCAGACGCCAGGTGATCTCTCCTGTATATGTGAGACAGGGAAGTTGTGATGTAAAGCAGACTGCAGGTGATCTCTCCTCTACATGTGAGACAGGGAGGTTGTAATGTAAAGCCGGGAAATAGTGTAAAGCAGACTGCAGGTGATCTCTCCTCTACATGTGAGACAGGGAAGTTGTGATGTAAAGCCGGGAGATACTGTAAAACAGACTGCAGGTGATCCTTCCTCTATATGTGAGACAGGGAAGTTGTGATGTAAAGCCGGGAAATAGTGTAAAGCAGACTGCAAGTGATCTCTTAATATAGGGCCTGATTCAGAGCCACTCATAAGCGGCAGGTCGTTCACTCCGAGCGATGTTTGGCCAACTGCGCATGCGTACGGATCGTTATACGCATGCGCGAACCAGTCATTGCGGTCGAAATTCATGTGCTCGCAAAATAGCGAATGCCTGATAATTTGAGTGACAGAATGAGGCGTATGTGGGTGGTAACAGGGGATGGTGCTTGAAAACGTGGAGTGGAAATCAGAACGCAGGCGTGCTTAAAGGTCAAAACGGGCGTTTTATGGGAGTGCATAATTAAAGCAGCAGCGTCATTGACCACGTCACTGGGTTATTTAATAGCCAGAACTGCTCGCAAAATTGTGGTAGCAAAAACCAACCACAAGAATAGCGAGCAGTTCATACCCTGGTCGATGTACTCGATTAATCTAATAAATAGCGGACATGACGTAGGATGCGAGCGGCCAGGGGGCGTAGTTTCCCAAAAAACTACCGCAAGTTTTGTTCGCTCGTTCAGACCTAGAGGCGTGAACAGACCGCAAACAGCGAACGGTTCATTTGAATAGCCACCCCTATTTTCTGGACGAGCGAGTGCAAATAGCGACCGGCTCTGAATCAGGCCCATAGTGCGGAGTGATGGGAAGATAGAAACAGTTAATTTGTGCAGTAGGCATTACTTATATTACTGCTAAAAAAACAAATCTGACAGGTTCTAATTAAATATAAGGAAAGTTTACAAAAGTGGTTCACAAACAAACAAAAAATTCAGCTGGATTGAAAACTAGACATTTATGTAATGCATATGCATATTTTCTTGTTAGACTATTTGGATATAGTCTGTATAATCATTTTTCTTTTACTTTAATTTACTTGCCAAACTCCCTGTCTTTCTAATGTGTTTTTCTACTTTTATGTTTTAGCTTACATTACATTCTGTTTTTTTCTCTTGTATCGGTTAGCTTTACCCTTTCAGCTCCTTTTACTATAAGCACATTTGTTTCCTAGACAGCTGGAAATATACCAGAATTTTGATTGGCTCACACCTATTGTAAACATTGGTATCCGTATAGTGAGACCAATTTAAACCTCTTTCAAATGCAATGATGAAGTACAGGACTGGCACATTACTATTGTCCTGTCTCAACTCTGGCCAAAGTCTCCGGTTATTATTTGGCTCAGGCTTAACATTAGAATTAATGCAGGTCAAAGCCTTTAGTCCACCTTTTTCTCAATTGCACTGTTTGACAATGAGAAGTAAAATGTTAAGCCAGATTATTTTTATATACTGTACAAATGGAAATAAAGAACAATTGATAATTGTTAGAAAGTGTGCATTACATACTGTTTTACATACCTATGAAAATCAGCTAAGGCAAACTATATGTAACCTGGTCAGTGGTGGACTGGAGCATGAAGGGCCCACAGGGGAATGCAATAACAGTGGCCCACAAAGGGGTGTGGCCAGAAACTGGAGGGGGGTCAACTATAATGGGAAAAAGTATATAATATAAAAACGTATATAATATACGTATATAATATAATTAGTGGGCGAGGTCAGTAATCTACTCCTGTGCTTGGCAGTTAGTTATGTGGGCAAGGGAGGTTGTGGTATGCATGGAGTGACGATAGGTAGTGGTGAGTGTAGAGGGGTCAGGGAGGTAGTGCAGAGACATAGGCCCTTATTCAATTTGAGGCGAAAAGTGCAGACTTTTCGCGTGCTGGACATTTCACCTCCTTTGCCTGTTTTCCAAGCGAAAAAGTATCGCGCGCGTGCCCGCTATTCCCCGTATTCAATTCCAAAGTAGGCGAAATCGCGAACAGGTGAAACTTGGATCGGTGAAAAAATACGGGAATTTTTGGGAAATAATTGTAGGACCCCACTAAAGATGCCTGCAAAATAAAGTCGGGTTTTTAATTAACTGTGGCAGGTGTTTTTTTTCCGACTTTGAAGAAGTGATGCAGAAGAGCACTCAGCTTTTTTTTTTCGTTTTTAAAAGTGGTCTCATCAAATTTGGAGTACCTGAAAATGGGTACTAGCATATTTTTAAGTCCCTAAATGATTTTTTTATAAATTCTGCAAAAAAGCATCTGCCGCTAATAGCCTATTCTTGAAAACACCCGCCGCATACTGTCACAATACTGCTGAACTTATTTTGCTTTTTTAAACATTGTTCCACTTTTTTTTTTTTTTATCCCAAAACCTTACATAATTTTTTTTGGGTGTGCTGATTTTTTTTTTTTTACACATTTCGTTTTAAGGGGACATTCCCAAGGGTGCAGGCTATTTTTTTAAAGCCTGCACCCCTAAACCCCAATTCTGCACTTTTTTCCACCTGCTAAAGGGAAGTGAAAATTTATCCCCTTTTTTTTTCAATTTACTTATTGCACCATCTACGTAAAAAAACGGGAATTTTCGGGAAATGTGCCTATGACCCCCCTAAAGATGTCCAGTCATGGGGGATCACTATGGGTACCCCCATTTTTGCCTGCTGATGGAAGTCGGGGTTAGTAATAGCCGCGGCAGGTGCATATTTGCGGCTATGGAGAAGGGGTGAAGAATAGCACTTAGTTTTTTTTTTGTTAAATTAAATATTCCTATCAAGTTTGGGGTACATGAAAATAGGGGTAAGCATACTTTTAAGTCCCTAAAGTTATTTTTAAAAATTCTGTGGATTTAATTTGGCTATTTTAGAAGTGTTTTTTCGTTTTGTTTTTTTTTTTCACCCCCCCCCAAAAAAAAGTAAATTTTTCGGGGGGTCCCGATTTTTTTTTTTCAGTTTATTTTTAAATGACATTTCGAGGGGTGCAGGCTATTTTTTTTTTAAGACTGCACCCCTAAACTACAATTCTGCACTTTTTTTTCGCTTGCTAAAGGCTGGCGAATATTTATCCCCATTTTTTTACATTGACTTTTTGCACTGGCGAAAAGTCAATGTAATTGAATAAGGGGATAATTGAAATTGAAATAGGCGAAAATTACGTCATCAATTATTATTATTATTATTATTATTAATTTCCCCTCAAATTGAATACGGGCAATAGTGTTTGGTAAGGAGGAGTCAAGGGGTAGTGCAGTTAGGTACTGGTGAGTGTGGAGGGGTCATGGAGGTAGTGGTAAGCATAGAGGAGTCATAGAGATAGTGTGAGCCACCCAGTAACCCTTGCAATGCTGGTCAGTTGTGTGTAATGCCCCCACATTTTGCTACCTGTAGTGCCCACACATTATGCCACACTATAGTGCCCCCCACATTATACCACACGGTAGTACCCACACATACCACACTGTAGTGCCCACACATTATGCCACTTGTGTACTGGCCAGAAGCCATAGCAGCCTTAGGCACTTGGCAGAGCAGCAGTAACAGTCTCACAATGAGTCACACCCATAAGGCTGCACTGCTGCTAATCTCTATGAGTCAGAGGAGCATGTGATGGGCTCTCAATCCGAGCACAACACATGCTCCTCTGACCCCTCTGAAAAGACTACTGGGATTTATTACCCAGCAGTGAGTGCACTGCAGTGCTGAGTCTGACTGCAGTTAGTGCCCTGGTCCTCTGTGTGGTTCTGCCGGCCGGGTCAGTCACAGCCTTGATGACTGCCTGGCAAGCAGCTGCACCACAGCCTGCAATACGAACGGCGGCATATGCCACACACAAAGCGATATAGGCCGTGGCTACAAATCAGTGGGGGCCACTGGGAATTTCACTGAATCTCCAAGTCTGAACCTGTTCATATCCCTCATGTTCAAATAATACATTAAAAACGCTACAACAGTTAACATTATCGTTTGACACTTTTACGATAATAATGCTATTACGTTGTACTTTGCTCTGTGGTATTGTTAAGTCAACACAGACCAGTTAATGAGAGCCACTAATATGGCTTTATGAAAATAGTGTTCATTTTTTTTTGTATTATTTAGAACATTTTAATACATATTTCTACAGTAATTTCTTATAGTGTTAAACTGTCAGTATATAGATACAACCGTTTTGAAATATAATATATAACACAATATGAAAATGGTAAAAAAAATTTTAAAATCAAGTATTTTTTTGGAGAGTTTTAAAACATCGTGAAATAACATAGAGCAACAAATATCACATTGCTGAGATATATAGTATCACAATAAATTTATAATTTATAAAATGAAAAATATAAATTTAACATACATCAGATTGATAACATATTCGGTAGCCAAAATGGAAAGTATAGCTTAAAATTAGGGGTGTGCACCGGCCACTTTTCGTGTTTTGTGTTTTGGTTTTGGATCTTTCTTCGTGTTTTGGATCTGGATTGGTTTTGCCAAAACCACCCTTCCGTGTTTTGGGTTCTGGGTTTTGTGTTTTGGATCTGTATTTTTTTTTTAAAAAGCATAAAAACAGCTAAAATCACAGAATTTGTTGGTTTCTCTGCTCCTATGCTATTATTAACCTCAATAACCTTAATTTCCACTCATTTCCAGTCTATTCTGAACACCTCACAATAGTGTTTTCATGTCCAAAAGGTTGCACCGAGGTAGCTGGATGACTATGCTAAGCGACACGAGTGGGCGGCACAAACACGTGACCCATCTAGGAGTGACTCTGCAGTGGCAGACAGGATGGCAGTTAGAAAAACTAGGCCCCAAACTGTACATAATGCAAAGAAAAAAAGAAGTGCAAGATGGAATTGTCCTTGGGCCCTCCCACCCACCCTTATGTTGTATAAACAGGACATGCACACTTTAACAAATCAATCATTTCAGCGCCAGGGTCTGCCACACAACTGTGGCTGAAATGATTGGTTCGTTTGGGCCCCCACAAAACAAGCTGGCAATTAATGTGTCCCTGCACAAACTGGCTCTACGGAGGCAAGATGTCATCCTCATCCTCCTCATCCACCGATTCCTCACCCTCTTCAGTGTGTACATCCTCATCCTCACAAAGTATTAACTCGTCCCCACTTGAATCCACCACCACAGGTCCCTCTGTACCTTCTGGAGGCTGGTCTCCCTGGAAGAGCTGATAATTCATTTTGATGAACATCATCTTCTCCACATTCTGTGGAAGCAACCTCCTACGCCTTTCGCTGACAAGGTTCCCGGCTGCACTAAACACTCTTTCGGAGTACACACTGGAGGGGGGGCAACTCAGGTAAAATAGAGCCAGCTTGTACAGGGGCCTCCAAATTGCCTCTTTTTCCTGCCAGTACAGGTATGGACTGTCTGACATGCCTACTTGGATGCTGTCACCGATGTAATCCTCCACCATTCTGTCAATGGTGACAGTATCATATGCAGTGACAGTAGACATGTCAGAAATTGTTGCCAGGTCCTTCAGTCCGGACCAGATGTCCAAACTTGGTCCTGCCTGCCCTGCATCACCGCCAGCGGGTTGCTTAGGATACCTAAGTTTTTTCCTGGCAGCCCCAGTTGCGGGAGAAAATGAAGAAGGAGCCGTTGACGTGTCACGTTCCGCTTCAGCTGACAGTGTGTTCACCAGCAGGTCTTTGCACCTCTGCAGGCTTGTGTCAGCCGGAAAGAGAGACACCACATAGGCTTTAAACCTAGGATCAAGCACGGTGGCCAAAATGTAGTGGTCTGATTTCAACAGATTGACCACCCTGGAATCCTGGCAAAGCGAATGAAGGGCTTCATCCACAAGTCCCACATGCCGAGCGGAATCGCTCCGTCTTAGCTCCTCCTTCACTTTCTCCAGCTGCTTCTGCAAAAGCCTGATGAGGGGAATGACCTGACTCAAGCTGGCTGTGTCTGAACTGACTTCACGTGTGGCAAGTTCGAAGGGCTGGAGAACCTTGCACAACACGGAAATCATTCTCCACTGCGCTTGAGTCAGGTGCATACCCCCTCCTTTGCCTATGTCATAGGTGGATGTATAGGCTTGTATGGCCTTTTGCTGCTCCTCCATCCTCTGAAGCATATAGAGGGTTGAGTTCCACCGCATCACAACCTCTTGCTTCAGGTGATGGCGGGGCAGGTTCAAGAGTGTTTGCTGGCGCTCCAGTCTTCGGCACGCAGTCGCTGAATGGCGAAAGTGGCCAGAAATTTTTCGGGCCACCCAAAGCGTCTCCTGCACGCCCCTGTCGCTTTTCAGAAAATTCTGCACCACCAAGTTTATTGTGTGAGCAAAACATGGGACGTGCTGGAATTTGCCCAGATGTAATGCCCGCACAATATTGGTGGCGTTGTCAGATATCACAAATCCCCAGGAGAGTCTAAGTGGGGTAAGCCACTGGGCGATGATTTCCCTCAGTTTCTCTAAGAGGTTGTCGGCGGTGTGCCTCTTACTGAAACCGGTGATACACAGCGTAGCCTGCCTTGTAACGAGCTGGCGTTTCTGAGATGCTGCTACTGGTGACGCTGCTGCTGTTGCTGCGTAAGGTGATACATCTACCCAGTGGGCTGTCACAGTCATATAGTCCTTAGTCTGCCCTGTTCCACTTGTCCACATGTCCGTGGTTAAGTGGACATTGTGTACAACGGCATTTTTCAGGACACTGAGGACACTTTTTCTGACGTTTCTGTACAGTCTCGGTATCGCCTGCCTAGTGAAGTGGAATCTAGACGGGATTTGGAACCGGGGACACACTACCTCCATCAATTGTCTAAATCCCACTGCACTAATGGCGGATACCGGACGCACGTCTAACACCAACATAGCAGTCAAGGCCTCAGTTATACGTTTTGCTTCAGGATGACTGCTGTCGTACTTCATCCTCCTCGCTAAGGACTGTTGGAGGGTCAATTGTTTAGTAAAAGTAGTGGTGTTCCTACTTCCTCTCTGGGATGATGAACGACTCCCAGCAGCAGCAACAGCAGCAGCGGCAGCAGTAGGCGTAGCAATGCAGGATCCTCCAGAGGAATCCCGGATAGGAGAGTCAGTCATGCCAGTGACATGGCCTGCAGGACTACTTCCGATCCTGACTAAGGAGGAAATTGACGAGGAGGGAGTTGACGGTGTGGTTTGCAGGCGCTTGGATACAACAGGACAACGGGATTTAGGTGTCCCTGGACTGCTTACGGTCTTAGCCAAAGTTTCTGAACTTGACAGTAACTTTTTATGAACGCGCTGCAGGTGCCGTATAAGGGAGGATGTTCCTAGGTGGTTGACGTCCCTACCCCTACTTATTTCACCTTTACATATGGTACATATGGCAAGACAGTTGTTGTCCGGATTTGGATAGAAATATTGCCAGACCAAAGAGGTGGAATGTTTGGTCTTCTGCCCAGGCATGACCGTGATGGGCTTTTTCATCCCACGGACAACAACTGTCTCCCCCGGAGCCTGATTTAAACAAACCACATCACCATCAGAATCCTCCTCGCCAACTTCCTCCTCAGCGCCAGCTACACCAGTATCCTCATCCTGTTGTACTTCAACAGTGACATCTTCAATTTGCATATCAGCAAGTGGACTGTGGGTGCTCCTTTCAGCACTTGCAGGGGGCGTGCAAATGGTGGAAAGAGCCACCTCTTCCCGTCCAGTGCTGGGAAGGTCAGGCATCGCAACCACCACCACACTTGGACTCTCCTTGGGGATTTGTGATATCTTCTTAGAAAGCACAGTTCTTCGCTGTGCTTTTGCCAGCTTAACTCTTTTGATTTTTTTAGTGGGAGGAGGGCTTCCATCGTCATGTGAAGCTGAACCACTAGTCATGAACATACTAGGGATCGACCTTAGCCGTTCCTTGCCACTCCGTGTCGTAAATGGCATATTGGCAAGTTTACGTTTCTCTTCAGCTGATTTAAATGTCTTTTTCAAGGTCATTTTCCTGAACTTTGTCATTTGGGATTGTATGTGCCCTCTACTATGACATTGGGCATCGGCCTTGGCAGACGACGTTGATGGCATGTTATCGTCTATGTCATGACTAGTGGCAGCAGCTTCAGCACTAGGAGGAAGTGGTTCTTGATCTTTCTCTATTTTATTTTTATCGGAGAAAGTTTGGTCCTCCATTTATGTTATATCGATTTGATATATACGTGCGGCTAAACACAGAAAATAATTTTTTTTTGGGTTTGGACTGGAGTGTACTTTGTGGGTTACAGCACCCTTTAACGGTCAAGCCAGCCGGCCCTTTACTTATGACACAGGCGCACGCTTGGCACTACTTTGTTGATGCACGTGCGGCTACTGCGCACACAATTCACAAACACAGAAAATAATTTTTTTTTTGGTTTGGACTGGAGTGTACTTTGGGGGATACAGCACCCTTAACGGTCAAGCCAGCCGGCCCTTTACTTATGACACAGGCGCACGCTTGGCACTACTTTGTTGATGCACGTGCGGCTACTGCGCACACAATTCACAAACACAGAAAATAATTTTTTTTTTGGTTTGGACTGGAGTGTACTTTCGGGGGTTACAGCACCCTTTAACGGTCAAGCCAGCTGGCCCTTTACTTATGACACAGGCGCACGCTTGGCACTACTTTGTTGAAGCACGTGCGGCTACTGCGCACACAATTCACAAACACAGAAAATAATTTTTTTTTTGGTTTGGACTGGAGTGTACTTTCGGGGGTTACAGCACCCTTAACGGTCAAGCCAGCCGGCCCTTTACTTATGACACAGGCGCACGCTTGGCACTACTTTGTTGATGCACGTGCGGCTACTGCGCACACAATTCACAAACACAGAAAATAATTTTTTTTTGGTTTGGACTGGAGTGTACTTTCGGGGGTTACAGCACCCTTTAACGGTCAAGCCAGCCGGCCCTTTACTTATGACACAGGCGCACGCTTGGCACTACTTTGTTGATGCACGTGCGGCTACTGCGCACACAATTCACAAACACAGAAAATAATTTTTTTTTTGGTTTGGACTGGAGTGTACTCTCGGGGGTTACAGCACCCTTAACGGTCAAGCCAGCCGGCCCTTTACTTATGACACAGGCGCACGCTTGGCACTACTTTGTTGATGCACGTGCGGCTACTGCGCACACAATTCACAAACACAGAAAATAATTTTTTTTTGGTTTGGACTGGAGTGTACTTTCGGGGGTTACAGCACCCTTTAACGGTCAAGCCAGCCGGCCCTTTACTTATGACACAGGCGCACGCTTGGCACTACTTTGTTGATGCACGTGCGGCTACTGCGCACACAATTCACAAACACAGAAAATAATTTTTTTTTTGGTTTGGACTGGAGTGTACTCTCGGGGGTTACAGCACCCTTAACGGTCAAGCCAGCCGGCCCTTTACTTATGACACAGGCGCACGCTTGGCACTACTTTGTTGATGCACGTGCGGCTACTGCGCACACAATTCACAAACACAGAAAATAATTTTTTTTTGGTTTGGACTGGAGTGTACTTTCGGGGGTTACAGCACCCTTTAAACGGTCAAGCCAGCCGGCCCTTTACTTATGACACAGGCGCACGCTTGGCACTACTTTGTTGATGCACGTGCGGCTACTGCGCACACAATTCACAAACACAGAAAATAATTTTTTTTTTGGACTGGAGTGTACTTTGGGGGTTACAGCACCCTTTAACGGTCAAGCCAGCCGGCCCTTTACTTATGACACAGGCGCACGCTTGGCACTACTTTGTTGATGCACGTGCGGCTACTGCGCACACAATTCACAAACACAGAAAATAATTTTTTTTTTGGTTTGGACTGGAGTGTACTTTCGGGGGTTACAGCACCCTTAACGGTCAAGCCAGCCGGCCCTTTACTTATGACACAGGCGCACGCTTGGCACTACTTTGTTGATGCACGTGCGGCTACTGCGCACACAATTCACAAACACAGAAAATAATTTTTTTTTTGGTTTGGACTGGAGTGTACTTTCGGGGGTTACAGCACCCTTAACGGTCAAGCCAGCCGGCCCTTTACTTATGACACAGGCGCACGCTTGGCACTACTTTGTTGATGCACGTGCGGCTACTGCGCACACAATTCACAAACACAGAAAATAATTTTTTTTTTGGTTTGGACTGGAGTGTACTTTCGGGGGTTACAGCACCCTTAACGGTCAAGCCAGCCGGCCCTTTACTTATGACACAGGCGCACGCTTGGCACTACTTTGTTGATGCACGTGCGGCTACTGCGCACACAATTCACAAACACAGAAAATAATTTTTTTTTTGGTTTGGACTGGAGTGTACTTTCGGGGGTTACAGCACCCTTAACGGTCAAGCCAGCCGGCCCTTTACTTATGACACAGGCGCACGCTTGGCACTACTTTGTTGATGCTCGTGCGGCTACTGCGCACACAATTCACAAACACAGAAAATAATTTTTTTTTTGGTTTGGACTGGAGTGTACTTTCGGGGGTTACAGCACCCTTAACGGTCAAGCCAGCCGGCCCTTTACTTATGACACAGGCGCACGCTTGGCACTACTTTGTTGATGCACGTGCGGCTACTGCGCACACAATTCACAAACACAGAAAATAATTTTTTTTTTGGTTTGGACTGGAGTGTACTTTCGGGGGTTACAGCACCCTTAACGGTCAAGCCAGCCGGCCCTTTACTTATGACACAGGCGCACGCTTGGCACTACTTTGTTGATGCACGTGCGGCTACTGCGCACACAATTCACAAACACAGAAAATAATTTTTTTTTTGGTTTGGACTGGAGTGTACTTTCGGGGGTTACAGCACCCTTAACGGTCAAGCCAGCCGGCCCTTTACTTATGACACAGGCGCACGCTTGGCACTACTTTGTTGATGCATGTGCGGCTACTGCGCACACAATTCACAAACACAGAAAATATATTATTTTTTTAGCACTTGGGGGGAGCACCCCTGATGGACAGAGCACCCCCTGGACAACACTGCAGCACTCCTTTAGGACTGGGACACTGCACAGGACTTTGGAGTGGACACAGCCCCTATGGAGAACTGACTGCACAACACAGTCCAGCCAGCCCCTATGGACTTTGAAGTAGTGGACACAGCCCCTATTAACAACAGCAGCACAGCACAACACAGCCAGCCCCTATGGACTTTGAAGTAGTGGACAACAGCAGCACTACACTACACTACACTACACAGCCCTAACTCCCACCCTCCCTCTTCACTGTCCACAGCCGAGTGAGAAAATGGCGCCGACGTGGGTACCTTATATAGGATCCAAAACCCGCGAGACTCGGAAGGCGGGATGATGACGTTTTGCCTCGATTTCAGATCCGAGTCAGGCGGGAAAAGTCGAGCCTGATTCGGATCGGACTCGGATCGGGGGGGCTCGGGGGGGTTCGGATTTCAGAAATCCGAACCCGCTCACCCCTACTTAAAATTAGACAAAAACACATAATATACAATCAAACAATATCAATAATAGTACAGAATAAAATAAGATAAAATGCGGACTGGCGGATTCACAGAAACAGAGAAAATGAAACATAATCACGAGAAGGGGCAACAAGAGCATAATGGGAATCCTACCATAGGGACCAGACTTTATCAAATTTCAGCTGGCTTAGCCTTT